>JACEIK010011993.1:0-23139 GCA_018107945.1 Datura stramonium | reverse complement strand
AGTGATGACAGGTCTAGGCCATGAGGCCAATAAAAATATAACCTATGGTGGCAACCTAGTTCTTAGAAACTGGGTGCGCTGGAACCCCGAACCGCTCGGTGCTAAGTCCTGCTCCCACTGGATTGTCCTAGACTGGCTACTAAGCTGATAGCTCAAGACTGGGCCCCAAGACTAAGTTAGGAATATCTATCTGGAAGTACCCTGAGATTGTTATCAGACCGGATTCTGTGACTGGTGTTCTAAGACTGGTCAGAGCTGCTTATCTTGAAGCATCATAACCGTCTAAAGAACAAACTGTAATAAGTTGGGGTCCTAAGGCTAGTCAGAGCTGCTTAACTAAAAATGTCATGACCACCTAAAGAACCACTAAAATCTTATACAATGTATAATACTGATGACTAGGGGCATCACTGACACCTCAAGAATTAACTGTGGTCAAACTGATCAGTTGACATTTCTGGACAATACTGAGTATGCTAAATATCTTATTGAGACAAGACTAACATGAATCGGACTGAAATTTCAACAAGAAATAACAATATGTGCATCCCAAAACTGATAGAACCTAGCTACAAGGAAAACTAGTTCAAACCACAATAGTCTAATTTCTACTAAGCTGAGACTTGGGACTAAATTATTCCTCAAGATCCAATTCCCATAAATGTATAGAATAGGGAATAATAAGAAATTAAAATCATGAGAAATATACTACTCAAAATTTTAAAGATATAAGTCTGACAATCTTCTACATTTCGAATCCACAGGGCTAAATTGAAAGAGGAAAATAGCAAAGATTTTGGGGAAACAAGGGAAGGACTATTCCCTTGTTGAATTCCCACATACCTGGCTTAGAAATTCCTGAAGAGGAAAGCTTGAAGTTCTGCATTGATGAGGAAACCTAGTTCTTGCTTGAGAGAAGAAGTACAATCATTCTTTCTGAGAGTTAACGTGGGGGAATGAGGGGGAAAACCGTTCAATCCCCCTAATATCTCTAAAATAGTGCTTAAAATGATGTAGTTTAGTGTCTAGGAGATTACAAATTTACGTAAAACACCCTAAGAAATTTGCAGGAAAAAGGACCCTGCCAGTCCTCATGAGGCACTCCATGTGTCGTGAAGTCAGGGACGACTCGTGGTGCTAAGTCGTGATGAGTATTGGAAATTTTTCTTCTAATTTAGTAGCCTATCAACGACTAACTTCACGAGTTGTCAAGAGACCTAATGACTCGTGACGTCTCCAATTGTCAGTAAACCAAGATTTCTTTTCATGGGCCACCACGAGTTACTCAACGACCCATTATCAGTGACCACTACTCGTGGTAACCTCCCGTCATCCTCACTACCGAAAACCACTTGGGGGTCACCACGGGCATCACCACGACTCGTGGTGTCCCAAATGAGTCGTGGTGAGGACCCGCTGAGCGCACTGTCCGAATTTCCCAACTTTCAGTCAACCCCTTGACCACGACTTATATGATGACTCATGGTGTTGACCACGAGTTGTGGTCACACCCGTGGTCACTCAATTTTCCCAAATTTTCAACCAAGTCCGGACCCTTCCCCACGAGTCACTCCACAACTTGTGGCCTACCCCACAGGTCATACGAGGACTCATTCTGTGACATGATATAGAAAATCCTGTTTTCTCCATTTCAACTCTCGGGCCTGATCTTAAGGTTTCCAGGGTATTACACAACTGTTCATCAGGGAATGTGACAGCAAACAACTCTTCATCAAGGAATGTTGACAGCAAACAACTGTTCATCAGGGAATATCTCAACAATTTCTTCTTCAATCAATATGTCTTCTATCCTCCAACTGAGAGAGTTGATCTGCTAACTAATTTTCAGTTCCGTTTTGGTCTTTGATCTCAATATTAAACTCCTGAAGTAGCAATATCCACCGAATAAGCCTTGTCTTAGCATCTTTCTCAGTAAATAAATATCTGATTGTAGCACGATAAGTGTATATATCATAACCTGAGTCTACACCCTGGCCAGAAGATGGTGTCTAGAACCACGAATGGCTCCAAACTAACCCTTGACATAACATAATTCTGACATGACTATCACTTAGAATGAAAACAAAGTGAAAGCATAAATAATTATAGAACATACAAGTCTGAATACTGCAATAAACTGGATAAATAGAAACTAGTTGAATACTACAACTCTTTCTGAAAGCCTCTACCAATAATGAGCTACTAGGATAATCCCCAAGCTACTCCAAAGTTTGAACTGAAAATAATGCAATTAAATAGAAAGAAATGCTTCGGTCCTCAAGAGATAAGGACTTACCACTGGAGTATTGTTGAACTAAGTCTGATGGAGACTAACCACGTTGCGAGCCTGAGTGCATGAGCCTATATCATAATATGATATAGCAAAGGAAGTATACATTAGTACTTTCAATGTACTGAATATATGTAAGTTATACAATTTAAATCTAAGCATATTGATAAAGAAACTATACGTAAAAATATTGAATGATATACAATGACCCTTTCTAAACATACGTGGTGTAATAAACCTAAAATCTAAAAATACTTTAAAGCTAGTAAAACTGATTAAGGGTTATACAGATATTCAGAAATTTGAGAAGGGACTGTACTGAACTGTGGGAGAGCATATTAACCGACATATAACCATGTGAGCAAGACGTGGAGTTTGATGTATATACCTCATCAAAGAGAACCCACTATACCTTGTCAAGGTATAGTAGCCAAACTGTGTGATCACTATTTGAGGCCAATTTGGGCAAATAACCTACGGTGGCAGTAGTTTCGGGAACCTGGGGCGCTGAACCCTGGACCACTCCATGCTAAGTACTACTTCCAAATAAAATCCTAACTATAACTAACTGAACTGATTAGCTCGAAACTAGTTTCCTAAGGCTAAGTCAAAACTATTTATTTAGAAGTGTCCTAAGAGCCTAAAGGACCTGATAACCGAAAATACTAAAAATATTGATAAACTGATAAATTAGAATTTCTAGAAAATAATAAGTATACTCATAATTTGAAAAAAGTGACTTTAGGTTAAAGCATACATGCTGAATATTATATTCAAATGATAATAAATGGAAAGTAGAAATTTAGGCCATCCTTTAGTCATGCAAGGTTCAATCGACAAATCATGTTAGAATCTAGGGTTAGAAGGCATAATATCAAAATTTAAGTCAAGAACATGAAAATTATATGCTAGGGTTATAGAAAATTGCAAAAATAATTGATATTAAGGAACATTCATGATTCATCTCAAAAAATACAAGTTCATAACTCCTACGAGGCTAAGAATAGAGAAGGTTTCTAAAAAATAATTTGGGGCACAAGGATGAAAGGAATCCCCTTGTTAAATCCCTACATGCCTGGAGAAGATTTCTTAAGGAGAAGTCTTGAAATTCATAGAAGAAGCAAAAAGCTCTAGTTCTTCACATGAGAGATATATCTGAGTTCTTACGTACTATTTGTGAGAGTTTTGGAGAGAATGAGAGGAAAATGTCAACTAGTCTGTGATACCTTGGATAATTTGAGTGATAAAATCGTTCTTTTCAGGTAGGACTAAGAGTACTTAATAGGCTAAGAAGGAAGTGTTATGAGGTATTTGAGTCACTCTATGATCGTTTATAAGATTATAAATAGATCAAGTTGTAGAACGAAATTCGGCAAAACTAATCGTAAAATTTCCTTCTTGAGATTCTTTTAAATTTAGGTCAAATGTATCGAAGCTTTTATCCGAATATATAAGGATTTAGGAGTGTGTGACCTATGAAATTAAAGATCTATTAGTCTAGTTTCTAGCGCATCAAACTGTTTGTCAATCCGACTTAGGAGTAGAGAAATATTTGCGTTTTCACAAGATCATGCAAGCAGGCACGTCACAAGGGTCTAAGGCGATGGAAGGCTATTTAAGCCCCTTTGGTCTGTTTTTTGTCATTCAAATTCATTTTCTAGAACTATACTTCGTAAGCTACCTCTCTCAGGTTCTCTCCATGGTTTTCTTTGGGTTTTGGGGCTAGAATCCATGGCTCAACATGATTTTGGTGTCGGGAAGTCGGGAATCACGTGCAGCTTGCATTTGGGTGTATTTTCTGAGATTTTGGTGGCTGTTTCGTGGTGAATCTGTTGGTAAGACTTCTTCCTTTGGTTTTCCTTAGTTTTTGAGGTTTGTTATAGGTGATTTAGGTTGGTTATAGGTGAGTTAACCCCATTAGGTTGTTGTCTCGGAGTTTCTATCGTCAACTTTCTATTAATCATGTGGGGTAAGCTTCGTTTGTCTTGTTTTGTTGTTGAGTTGTATTGGCTTCATTTTGGCAGAATCTTGGACTTTCTTTAGGAAGTAGGTTCATGGTGTTAAAGGTTCGAGTTCGGATAGGCTTGAAGCTAAGGTATGTTAGGCTTGTCCCTCCCTTTGTCGGCATGAATTCTGTAGTCGTTGTCGTCTGTGTTGACGTGTGTGTTGGCCATTTTGTGATGGATTGTGCTATGCTATCGTTGGACTCTTGTTCTACTGTTTATATGGTTATAAAGGTGTGTATAAGGTGCTGGTTTGGTTTGTGTCTTGGGCTTGAGTGCGGGGAATCGTAGCTATGGCAAATTATTAGGCTCGTATCAAGAGGTCGTGTATGAGGCCTGTGATTCTTGTTGCAAGTTCTGGGCTGTTAGTGAGAATAATATTAGGTTATGATATTTACAAGTGAATGAGGGATTAGAGTGCTTAAGGTCGATGGTTGCGACAATCTTTTGTTATATTCGATCTGGCGATCGTGTTAACTGTGTCGATGGCACGTGACGGCCGTAATGACACTTGGCTAATTTAGTTGTGTCCCTTGATGTTAGTGCTAAGTATAATGGCTTTTGGGATGTTTTTAATGCTTGAGAATAGACTGGTTAATATGGTAATCATTAGCTCGGCTAGTGGCTCGTCGGTGGATGGCTAGACGTTACTATGTTTTATTAGTCGGGTTGTGGGGTTTGAGAGCCGATTGTAGGTTGTTTGAGTATGTATTATTATTTTTTTATTGTGTGTGTGTTTAATTGAGGCCTTGTGGCTTGGGGATACCCGATGCAGGAGAGTGTTCCGGCTAGGGATCGAGCCGGAGGTGTCTTGTGGCTTGTGGATACCCAAAGCACGAGAGTGTTTTTGGCTGAGGGGTTGAGCCCAAGGATTGATATGAACTATGGGGTTGAGAATTGTGTCTTCTGTAATGTTGATTTGAGACATGATTTTAGAGTGGTCGGACATGTTTGAGTCTTCCTGGGATCGCGATTGGTTCTCCCAAATTGATTGAGCTCTGTAAACTATGCGCAGCCGAGAGAGGGTCTGGTAGTGCTTGCTTGATGATGTTGATTGGTTGGTGTTTACTTTTGATATTATTGTAATTATATTGTGATTACTACTAGTCTAAAGGCGATGACCAGTGAGTTGTATTAGCTAGGTGCCACTGTGTTGTTGTTTACTTTTGGACTTGTCGGGCTTATAGGGGCCAGGTAGATTGTGTTTGTATATTTCTTGTACATGCCAGGCTTCTAGGGGCTAGGTAGGTTTTATATATTTACTTAATTTTGGTTCTCCTCCTGCAATATCTAGTATATCTATTGATATCTAATCTTAGTCTTTCACTTGTTTCTTCCTTTCATGCTCGGTACATTATTGTACTGACGCCCTAGTCGGGGCGCTGCATTCTTGCTTTCAGGTGATGATGGGTGGTTAGATCGAGTTCTTCAGTGCTGAATGGAGTTCCAGCTAAGTTGGTGTGCTCTAGGTCTTTCGGAGTCGCCAAATGGTTGAGTTAAGGGTAGTTTGGAGCCCTGTCCCGATCATTTGGTTACTATTGTATTCATAGAGGCTCTTAGACATTGCTATGGTGTTAGTATGTTGTTATAGACCTAGTGGGCTATGTTGTGTAGTTTTTTTCCATTCCGTGTCCTTGATGTCATATTGTATTTATTTTTTGGTTTGTGAGGTAAGCCAGCTTCCGCTATAGTCTATTGTCTTATTATGATTTTATAGGTATTGTGTTGTTGAACCTCATTGTTTCTGGCCTATTTTTGTAATTGGCACTGCATATGCTCATTCAGGGTTGGCACCAGGTGCTAGTCATGCCTCCCTGAGTTTGGGGTGTGACAGACATGGTATTAGAGCAATTTGTCCTAGGGAGTCTATGAGTCGTGTCTAGTAGAGTCTTGTTTATGTGTTCATTGTGTACTTATAAACAGGAGGCTATAGGACAATTAGGATTGTTACCCTTCTTTCTGGATCTAAATCGTGTGAGATGTCACATGTCATAGGAGTTGGGTCTAGACTCATATTTGCGAGCTTGTGCAGGGAAGCTTGTAACTTGATGGATTATAGACGGCCAGAGGCTAGATATGGCGGAAGGTAAGATTCTAATTTTGATTATGGTTATAGTGGTGTCGCGCCTCAGCATGGTGCAAAGTTTTGTTGTTTGGAGTTGTTAGTCGTAGGCTTGCCGTGTGAGGCTATGTTGTGCGATGTCGTGCTGTGTCGGTACATGAGATGGAGTCGTGCGTGTCGTCTAACATTCGAGGACGAATTTTTTAAGGGGGGAAGGATGTGATACCTGAATAATTTGAGCGATAAAATCATGCTTTTGAAGTAGGACTAAGAGTACTTAATAGGGTAAGAAGGAAGTGTTATGAGGTATTTGAGTCACCCTATGATCGTTTATAATATTAGACGTCGATCAAGTTGTAGAACGAAATTTGGCAAAAGTTATCTCAAAATTTCCTTCTTGAGATTCTTTGAAATTTAGGTCAAATGTCTCGAGGCTTTTCTCCCAATCTATAAGGGGTTAGGGGGTGTCTGACCTATCAAATTAAATATCTATGAGTCCAGTTTCCAACTCATCAAACCGTTTGTCAATCCGACTAAGGAGTAGAGAGATATTTGCGTTATCGCAAGACCACGCAAACAAGCATGTCACAAGGGTCTAAGGCGGTGGAAGTCTATTTAAGCCCCTTTGGTCGGTTATTGGTCATCCAAATTCATTTTACAGCAACCTACTTCGTAAGAAACCTCTCTCAAGTTCTCTCCAAGGTTTTCTTTGGGTTTTGGGGCTAGAAGACATGGCTCAACATGATTTTGGTGGCGGGAAGAGGGGAATCGCATGTTGCTTGCGTTTCGGTGTCTTTTCCGGGATTTTGGTGGCTGTTTCGTGGTGAAAATGTTGTTAAGACTTCTTCCTTTGGTTGTCCTTGGTTTTTGAGGTTGGTTATAGGTGAGTTAACCCCGTTAGATTGTTGTCTCAGAGTTTCTACCGTCGAATTCCTATGGATCTTGTCGGGTAAGCTTCGTTTGTCTTGTTTTGTTGTTGAGTTGTGTTGGCTTCATTTTGGCAGAATCTTGGACTGCCTTTAGGCAGTATGTTCGTGGTGTTGAAGTTTCTAGTTCATCTTGGCTTGAAGCTAAGGTATGTTAGGCTTGTCCCTCCCTTTGTCGGCATGAATTCCGTAGACGTTGTCGTCTGTGTTGATGTGTGTGTTGGCTGTTTTGTGATGGCTTGTGTTATGCTATTATTGGACTCTTGTGTTGCTGTTAATATGGTGATAAAGGTGTGTACAAGTTTCTGGTTTGGTTGGTGTCTTGGGCTTGAGTGTGGAGAATCGTAGTTATGTCAAATTATTAGGCTCGTATCAAGAGGTCATGTATGAGGCGTGTGATTCTTGTAGCAAGTTGTGGGATGTTAGTGTGAATAAGACTAGGTGATTATATTGACATGTGAATAAGGGATTAGATTTCTTAAGTTCGATGCTTGCGACGATCTTTTGTTATATTCGAATTGGCGATTGTGTCGATGTCGATGGCATGTGACGGCCGTGGTGACACTTCGGCTAATTTGGTCGTGTCCCATGATGTTAGTAGTAAGTAGAGTGGCTTGTGGGTTGTTTGTAATGCTTGGGGATAAAATATTTAGGATGGTAATCCGTAGCTCGGCTAGTGGCTCGTCAGTCGACGGCTAGACATGAAAGAATAGTACTATGTTGTATTAGTCGGGTTGTGGGGTTTGAGAGTTGATTGTGGGATTTTTTAGTGTGTATTTTTTTTTTGATTGTGTGTGTGTTTTTTTGAGGCCTTGTGGCTTGGGGATACCCGATGCACGAGAGTTGTTCCGGCTAGGGATCAAGCCCGAGATGTCTGGTGGCTTGTGGATACCCGACACACGAGAGTGTTTCCGGCTGAGGGGTTGTTCCCAAGGAGTGATATGACCTACGGGTTTGAGAATGGTGTCTTTCGTAACGTCGAGTTGAGACTTGATTGGAGAATGGTCTGACATTTCTGAGCCTTCCTAGGATCGCGATTGGTTCTTCCAGATGGATTGAGCTATGCTAATTGTACGCAGCCGAGAGAGGGTTTAGTAGTGCTTGTTTGATGATGTTGATTGATTGGTGTTTACTTTTGATATGCTTCACATTATATTGTGATTTCTGCTCATGTTATATGTTATCTGGTAGCAGTGGATGCTAGATATTGGTTGGTGTTAACTAAGGTCGTTGAGAGGTCTAGAGGCGATGACTGGTGAGCTGTGTCGGCTAGGTGCCGCAGTGTTGTTCTTTACTTTTGGACTTGTCGGGCTTATGGGGGCCAGGTATGTTCTGTTTGTATATTTATTGTACTTGTTAGGCTTATGGAGTTAGGTAGGTTTTATGTGTTTACTTAAGTTGAGTTCTCCTCCTGCGATATTTGGTATATCTATTGATATCTAATCTTAGTCTTTCAGTTGTTTATGCCTTTCATGCTCGGTACATTATTGTACTGATTCCCTAGTCAGGGCACTGCATTCATGCCTGCAGGTGATGATGGGCTGTTATATCAAGTTCTTGGGTGCTGAGTAGAGTTCCAGCTGAGTTGGTGCGCTCCAGGTCTTTCGAAGTCGCCAGATGGTTAAGGGTAGTTCGAGGCCCTGTCCCGATCATTTGATTACTATTGTATTCATAGGGTCTGGTAGACATTGTTGTGGTATTAATATGTTGTTATAGTCCTGGTGGGCCATGTTGTATAGTTGTTTTCCATTCTGTGGCCTTGACATCATATTGTATTTACTTTTTGATTGGTCAGGTGAGCCAGCTTCCGCTATAGTCTATCGTCTTATTATAATTTTATAGATATTGTATTGTTGAACCTCATTGGTTCTGGCCTTCTTTTATATTTGGCATCGCATATGCTCATTCAAGAGTGGCACCAGGTGCTAGTCATGCCTACCTGAGTTTGGGGTATGTCATAGTCCCTCTTAATTCCCCTTTAAAATATCATAAATACGACATAGTTTTGAAGTTAGGAGCTTAGAGTTTTACAAAAATGCCCCTGGGTAACCGTTTAAAAAATATGCCTGTCCAGTGGTATAACGCAAGCTACAAGTCGTACCAGGATAATACAATCCACACTAACACTTGTGGTTAGGGCCCCTACCCTACACCATTCCCTCAAGTTCATCCCATGGGAGCCTACCAGGATCCATACATTAATACCACAGGTCATACCATGGCTAGTGGTTTCACAAAATTTCCTAAACACTTCTTTGAAACTTATCTCACGAGTGATTAGTATGACCGTACTAAGGTGGTAGGAATCATGACATGTCGTCATGGTTTCCTGGCTACACTTGTTGTTTCTCTGATCCTCCTGCTATAAGTCCTATTACGCGTCGTACCAGTATCCTACTAGTCGTACTGTGACTTGTACTAAGGATCTTTTTCCCAGTTTTTCTGCATGGTCATGTTTTAAATCTAGGGGCTAGTCTTAGAAATTTTTGGGGTGTTATAATATCTCCTCCTTGGGAACATTCTTCCTCAAATGAAGACTAAATAAGCTGGAAAGATAGGGAGCTACAATTCCGTAACTAAAGACTATAGGTTGAAAACTGATGGAGTGACTGACTCCAAACTGAAATAAATGACTAAACTGAGTTCATTCAACAAGGATACATACTAGTATATGAATAGAACTGAAAAGAATGAAACTAACATGAGGTTGAGTAGTGTTCTAAGGAATAACTAGTACCTGATGCTAAAGATAAGCTGGAAACGAATAGGTGAGGGTACTTAGCCATCATATCTACTTCGGCTTCCCACATAGCTCCCTCTACTAGCTAGTTCCTCCAAAGAACCTTTACTGAGGTGACCTCCTTATTTCTCAACTTATGAATCTGACGGTCAAGGATCTGAACGGGGACCTCTTTGTAAGAGAGACTATCCTTAATGCCAACACTCTCTAAAAGCACAACTGAGATTGGATCACTGATGCACTTCTTCAACAGGGACACATAAAAGACTGGATACACCAATGCTAACTCCGCAAGCACATCCAACTCATAGGACACATTGCCAATACGCTTTAGAATTCTGTAAGGACTGACATATCTCATGCTGAGCTTTCCTTTCTTCATAAACCCTATTACCCCTTTCATAGGTGAAATTTTTAGATATACCTAATCATTATAGAAAAATCTAGACTCTTCTCCTCACATCTGCATACTACTTCTGGTGACTTCGAGCTGCTTTCAGTCGTGCCCTAATAAGCTGAACTTTCTGCATGGCCTCATTAACCGAGTCAGGCCCTATCAAGGTAGCTTCACCAACTTCAAAGCACCCTATAGAAGACTTATACCTCCTACCATAAAATGCTTTGAACAAGGCCATCTGGATACTAGAGTGGTAGCTGTTGTTATATGCAAACTCGATGAGAGGTAGGTGATCATCCCAACTACCCTTCAAATCGATCATGCAAGCCCTCAACATATCCTACAGAGTCTGAATGGTCCGTTCATCTTGGCCATTTGTCTACAGATGGAAAGCTGTGCTGAGCTTAGTCTAAGTACCAATTCCCTTCTAAAAGGACTTCTACAAGTGCAAGGTAAACTGAGTACCCTTGCTCGAAATTATGGACAAAAGGATCCATGCAACCTGAATAATTCCCGAATGTATAGCCTGACATAATCCTATTATGATTTTTGTTCTTGACTAGTAGAAAGTGGGCTGCCTTAGTCATCCTATCCACGACCACCCAAATTGAATCATACTGCCTACTCGTACGAGGTAGACCTGTAACAAAATCCATGTTGATATCTTCCCACTTCCAAGTAGGGATGTTAAGGTCCTAAGTCATACATCTTGATCTCTGGCATTCAACATTCGCTTGCAATTAGGAAACTTAGCCATAAATTCTACAATGCCCTTCTTCATGCCATTCCACTAGTAGAATTCCCATAGATCATGATACATCTTGGTGGCACCTGGGTGGATGAATACCTGAAGTTGTGGGCTTCCATTAATATCCACTGCCTCAACTCATCTATATCAGGAATACACAACCTACCTTGGTAACGGAGCACATCATCTCCCCCTTTGGAGAGTGCTTCCACCGCCTTTTCGAGGACTACTTCCTTCAGCTCAAGTAAGATTGCGTCCTCATCTTGTCTTGTCTTAACCTCACCATGAAAGAGGACTCTGGCCTATTCAATACTACAACTCCACCCTCTGCTGAGTCTACCAACCAGACTCCCAACTGAGCTAGCCTGTGAACATCTTTTTCCAGCTCTTTCTTGTCTCCCTCAAAATGAGCAACACTCCCCATACATAACCTATTGAGGGCATTGGCCACTACATTAGGTTTTCCCAGGTGATACAACACACTCATATCATAGTCTTTAAGCAACTCCAACCACCTTCTTTAACGAAGATTTAGGTCCTTCTAACTAAACATGTACTATAGGCTTTTGTGGTCAGTCAATACATCTATATGGACACCATAAAGGTAGTTCCTCCAAATTTATAAGGAAAATACCACCACTACCAACTCAAGATCGTGAGTTGGATAGTTCTTCTTATGATCCCTGAGCTATATAGAAGCATAAGCTACTACCTAGCTATGCTTCATTAGTACACAACCTAAATCGATTATGGAGGCATCACAATAAATCACAAACCCATCTGTACCTTCTAGCAAAGTAAAAACTGGTGTTGTAGTGAGTCGAATCTTCAAATCTTGAAAACTCTTTTCACATGCATCGGATCACTGAAACTTCACTTTATTCTGATTCAGTCTAGTCAAAGGAGAGGTAATAGAGGAGAATCCTTCTATGAACCATCTGTAATAACCAACTAGGCCTAAGAAACTCCTAATGTCTAACAGAGAAATAGGTCTTGGCCCGTCTTTAACTGCTGCGATCTTTTGAGGATCCACCTGAATACCCTCATTATAAATGACATGACCAAGGAAAGTCACTTACTTCAGCCAGATTTCACACTTGCTAAACTTAGCGAATAACTGACAGTCTTTGAGAGTCTGCAAAACTATCCTTAGGTGGTTTGCATGTTCCTCCTCAGTCATGGAATAGACTAGAATATCATCTATGAAGATGATAACAAACATGTCTAGGTACTACTTGAATACGTTGTTCATCAAGTCCATAAAAGATGCAGGAGCATTCGTTAGTCCAACAAATATAACTACAAATTCATAATGACTATACTGATTTTTAATGGCTGTCTTCAGAATATCACATTCTCTGACCCTTAGGTAATGGATCTTGACCTGAGGTCTACCTTGGAAAAACAGTTGGCTCCTTGAAGCTAAAACAAGTCATCAATCCTTGGGGGGGAGGGGGGATACTTCTTCTTGATTGCAACTTTGTTCAACTGATGGTAGTCAATACACATCCTGAGTGTATGGTCTATCTTATGCACAAATAACACTGAGGCAACCTACTAGGACTTACTAGGCCTAATGAAGCCTTTGTCTAAAAGGTATTTTAGTTGTTCCTTCAACTCCTTAAGCTTAGTTGGAGCGATTATGTAAGGAGGATTTGAGATAGTCTGGGTTTCTAGAAGAAGGTCTATGTCGAAGTCAATTTCCTGCTCGAGAGAGACCCTAGGAATATCCTCGAAAAACACATCTGGAAACTCACTAACGATAGAAATTGACTAAAGAGTTGGAATTCAGATTTAGAATTCCTGATGTGAACTAGATGGTAGATGTATCCTTACAAAATCATCTTCCTAACTTTAAGGTAGGAAATACACTTACCCTTAGGCACTGAAGTACTACCCTTCCACTCCAGAACTAGCTCATTGGAAAACTAGAACTTAACAACTCTAATTCTGTAGTTGACTATGGCATAGCAAGAATGTAAACAGTCCATGCCAAGAAAAAGGTCAACATCGACCATATCTAACTCTACCAAATCAATTGAGGTGACTTTCTTTAAAACTATGATCGGGTAGTTTCTGTAAACCCGGCTAGTTATAACTAACTCACCAGTAGAAGTAGAGACTGGAAAGGGTTCTGATAGAACTTCTGGACTAATATCAAACTGAATTGCAATGTAAGGAGTCACAAAGGAAGGTGTGGATCTTGGATATAATCGATAGATAATGTGGAAAAGGCATAACATACTGGTGACTACATCAAGTGAGTTCTCCTAGTCCTGGAGGGAGGATAAGGCATAGAAATGATTTTGGCACTAACCACCCCCTGTACCTAAAGTAGCACCCTGCTGAATTAGGCGACCTATCTGGGCTGCTGTTATGGTGGACTGGGCCTTCCCCCGTCCTACTGACGAACACTCACTCAGTCTATGACCCAACTGGCCACAACTATATAAACCCTTTTGTCCTTGTTGGCACTCGACAGGGTGGTTCTTACCACACTTCTGTAATACCCCAAAATTGCATGAGACTAGACTCAAGATTTGAAATAAAAAATAGCATAAAAACAAGAATTTCCTTAAGAACGACTCATGATACGAGTCATTGGTAGGTCTGACGAATCATAAGAATCAGTCGTGGTTGGGTTCTGCTGTGAGGAGTTTTGTGAAAACGGGTTTAAGGATGATCTGTTGGATGATGTAATGGGTTTTTGGAAGGGCAGTCACGGTGAGGGTGTTCATGATCAAGGAAGAAGTCATGAGTCATGGAACGACTCGTTAGTCAGAGCCACGGGTCATGGTATGCTCCTGTTGGAAGAATTCCAGAGAATGGGCAGTGGTGACAACGGATGGTTACCATGAGTGTTGGGAGCTGGGTATGACTCGTGGTACCTGTCATGGTAGAAGGTATGGGACTGGAAAATGGGCTGAACCAATGAGGGAAGTAACGACCCGTTGTGCCAGTCATTGCCACTGGCAGTGCAGACTTTCCAGATTTTTTTATTAAGGGTATTTTTGTCATTCCTAAGTCCTAAACTACGTTTTTAAAGCTCTTTTAGTAGGGTTTTAATGGTGTTAAAACTATTCTAAGCCTCACCATTCCCATGCATACCACTTAGAGTTTTTCCTTAGAGATCAAGTTTGAAGAACCTCTCCAAATTCCCTTCAATTTCCTTTGGGCTCTAAAAAGGAAGTGTTGATCAGATTTACCCAGGTATGTGAGGCCATGAATGAGAGTTTCTTTCATTCACATGCCCCAAACTCTTCTCAATTCCATGGATTTCATATTCTAGAATTCAAGTTTCATGATCTATGAGGTTTATTCCAATTGTTGTGATATTCTCAATGATCTATCTATTGGTCAAATCCTTCCATGCATTAAATCATGTTTAATTATCTATGGGTAGATTTTATGACTATTTTGAATACAAATTTATAGATTTGAATTTAAATCCAATTATGCCTGATTATGTATGTTTTATGAAAAGACAAGTTATGATTTCACAATGATCTTGATCTTAATTAGCCCAATTATGATTGATACTTTACGATTTGATTTCTCTCAAGTACTTATCATGAACTTTTAAAATGTCAAGTTTATATATGTTTTACGAATATGCATGGATTTCAGGATTGATAGATTTATGATTCTTGGTCAGTTCGTGGGAACTTGTTCATGGTTAAACATGTATTCTAAATGGGGATCAATGATGTTATTATTTATTTGTCCATGAACTTTATCAATGAATTTACGGTTACTATATGAGCCTTAATATGCATGTTTTTGGGAGCAGTGTCTAGCACCGAGTAGGCCGGCGTTCAAAGGACTATGCCGGTGTCTTAGAACTACGTGCCACCATAGGTTTATATATATTCAAATGTTAATGGATCCCCTTTTAATGATATCACATACTGTACGTCCCTAGCCTAGCAAGCCTGGGACAACTATGCCCACTTGAGCGAGATAGTTGGGGCATCATGCAAGGCTCGATCATGTCGGTTGTGACGAGTCCTCCCATTGTTACGCGTGGTTTTTTATGCATTGTCATGTTATGTTACTATGGCCCAAGCTACGTTTCTAAAACTTTTCCTATGATTATGATTACGAATGAGTTATGAATGATTTGCAAACCTTGAGCCCTCATGTAATGTTAAGATATTTACTTTACGTTCATGTTGTCCTATTCCTATGCACTCTTATGTATTTTAACTTTCCATTTTACTTACCTTGCATACTCGGTACATTCTATGTACTGACCGCATACTTTATATTGTATCATCTCATGATATAAGTTCGAGGGTTCAGTCTCAGCCACATCTCTAGTCATGCTTATCCCTTAGGCCTGTCTAGTGAGTTGATGGTGAGTCCTCATCGTTCGAGGACATTCTGTTATCTATGGTTATGTTTTCAGTTTCAGAGTTTGTCGAGCTAGTTGCGGGTGTTGTCCCATCATCTCATCAGTTATATCAGAGGCTATTTAGACGTTATGTAGAAATCAACTTGTTATTTCTGATTCGATATTAACTTGATATGTATGCAGACTTCTGTTATTACGCATGATAGACTTTTTCTTATTTATGTTGAGGCTTAGATATCATGTTCATGCCATGGGTCAACTTGGAGTCTCTCGGGGTTCCTTGTCCTGTGTCTCGATCAGGGCCTACATTCGGGTCGTGAAAACTTCGAACATGCTGGTAAAGTGTGGTTGTTGGAGATATGGCTCTGGGCCTAAGAGACTGACGCTTTATCCTTCCTATCTTTATGGGGCCTAGAAGAAGCGACACTGCTGAAGAGGATGCTGGGAGTCTCTGATGTTGCTGCTTTTGTGGGTGACTTCACCGCCCAATCTCTACTGTGAGTACTCGAACTGACCTGTCGTTGCCCGCTTACTATCCCTCTCCATCTTCTTCAGTTTTTCCTCCTTGATTTGCTAAGTGTGGATCATACACTTGGAGATATCCATATCACTAATCAGCATGGTGTTCCTGCACTTCTTTAATCAGCATAGTGGTCCTGTACTCCTTCACCACCAAATCTGAGACCCTGAGACAAAATTTCTCATCCAAGCCCTGGGTTCTGCCACCATTTCTGGAGCATACCTGGAGAGCTGGTAAACTTTAGGGCATACTCCTTCAAAGTCATAGAGTTCTGCTCCACATTAATGAACTCTTCAACCTTAGCTTCCCTCAACTCCTGGGGGAAGAACTTGTCTAGGATTGCTGTAACAAAATCAACCCATTCCACTGGACCTGCACCATCTCGTCTCCGTTCCTTCCACTAACGACACAATATTTCAGCCACCCTTTTCAGCTAGTAGGTTGCTAGGTCTGCATTCTCAACAGAGATAACTCCCATGATTTAGGTAATCTTCGGCACCTCATCGATAAAATTCTATGGGAAAGCATCTATCTTCGACCCGTGAAACTCTGGGGATTCATTCGAGTGAAATCCTAAACTCTGACAGCAGTTGCCATTCCGCTAGTACTGGCAAATACAATGGTTTGTTGGATAACGTGATTACTCAGAGCCTAGGCGAGCAGCTGAAATGCAGCCCAAAACTCAGCTTGTGATACCTATTGGTACAGACGGGCTGCTAGAACTGGCAGAGCTGGCTGGTCTCCATTGCCATTTCTTATGTCGTTAACTGGGAAGCATTATTTGTAAACATACAATGCATGAGTTAGGAGAATGTTCTTAGAGTTTCACACTCTATCGCACAATAAAAAAGTGAATGAAGGGGAGTTTCCTAAAAATGCGCTATAGCCTCTCCCTCATAAGTGTGGCACGCTTCACACCCATGAAAGAGACTTTACTTGACGTGGCTCTCAAACCTCCAAGGACACTCTAAACCTAATGCTCTGATACAATATTTTTCATGACCCGAGTCTCTACCCTGGCCGTAACATGGTTCCTAGAACCACGAATGGATCCAAGCTAACCCATGGCATAGCATAATTTTAACATGACTATCACTTAAAATGAAAATAGAGTGGAAGCATAAATAATTATATAGCATACAAGTATGAATACTGAAATAAGCTGGATAAAATGAAACTAGTTGAATACTACAACTCTATTTGAAAGCCTCTACTAAAGATGAGCTACTGGGACAAGCACAAAGCTAACTCCAATGTCTGAAATTGAAAACAATACAACTAAAATAGAAAGAAATGCTCCGCTCCTCGAGAGACGAGGACTCACCACTAGAGTACTGCTGAACTATGTCTGATAGACACTAACCACGCTACTGATCTAGAGTGCCTAAGCCTATATAATATTACAATATACCATAGGAAGTATGCGTCAGTACTTTGAATGTCTGAGTATGTGAAGTTATGCAATTTTAAAAAAAAGCATACTGATAAAGAAACTTTAAGTTAAAATACTGAATGATATACAATAACCCTTTTTGAAAATATATGTGCTATAAACAGCCTGAGATCTAAAAATACTGTAAAGCTAGTAAAATTGATTTAGACCATGCTCATATACGGAATCTGAGACTGGACTATACTGAACTATGGGAGAGCCTATTAATCAACATGTAACCATGTGAGCTAGATGTGGAGTTCGATGTATACACCCTATCGAAGAGAGCCCAAAAGAACTTACCAGGGTATAGTGGCTGAACTGTATGATCACTATCTATCACAACCCGAGTTCACGCCCTAGCCGTAACACGGGATGAGGAACCCTGAGAGACTCCAAGTCATCCCATGGCATAATCATAGCATAAGACTTAACAATAGAAACAGCTAACAGAAACATAACTGAGCGGAAGCTAACTGAATGATTCTAATGTAAAACCCAAAATAATGAATCTCATAAAGCTCCGATACAAGCTGAATTTGTCTATACAAGTCTGAAAGCCTCTACTAAATTGATGAGTTGCAGGGACAAGCCCCAGCTAACTCCTAAATTCTTAAAACTGGAACATAAATGAAATAGAAAACATAGATAACATCCTCAATAGATGAGGACTCACCATAAACAGCTGAGATAGGAGCGTAGCATGTTTAACCACGTGGCTGAATCTAGGAACCTGAATCTATATCATGAAACAATATAGCACATAAAGGCATGCAGTTAGTATGGAATGTACTGAGTATGCGGGAAGCGTAAATAAATTAAAACATGCAAGTATATAAGAAGAAAGTAAACTAAACACATGAATAGTAATATAACTGAAAGGAGATACAACAACCTTGTCTGAGATACACATATACATATTAACATGACGATTTTATAAGAAACATTTACTGAAATATGATCAACTGATGCGCAAATATTATATACAGAACAAATACTGAGGACTGAAGAAATGCCTGATATCATAGAGAGTCCCTGACTGTTGAAGGGAAACATTCGGTTGTGGAGAGTCCCTGACTGTCTAAGAGAGAATCCCTGACTGTCGAAGGGAGAGCATTCTCTAATATAGAGATTAAGTGACTGACTAAGGGAAACATTCTATGCTGTGGAGAATCCCGGACTGACTAAGGAAATATTCTCTGCTGTAGAGAATCCTTGACCGACTAGGGAAACATTCTCTGCTGTAGAGAATCCCAAACTGACTAGGAAAACATTCTCTGCTATAGAGAATCCCGGACTGACTAGGGAAACATTCTCTACTGTAGAGAATCCCTGACCGACTGACAAAGGTAGAACATGGAGTACAATAATCTGACGTCATTTGTCTAGTATAAATTACTGCAGCCAATTAGAGACATGAGCATTCAACTAATTACATCATACTGAATTCAGTGAGAGTTGATTACGGCTACCTTTTATTCACAACAAACCTGACGTCTGAAGGATCATTTTCATGATTTATTATCACAATTCATATCATCATGGTCCTGTATCATCATTTAATCCACACATTTTACATTGATGAACATCTATAGATTCAAATCATACTTACACACCTCTACAACATTCATATTTCGAGTTCATAACATAAGACGTATAACATAGATTCATGTAGGATCCATAGGTCCAATTCATACTTTAACATGCATATATTGATTCATATATTCTAGATTTACAGAAAGCCCATATAATTAACTCATACCTTAAATATGTACAACGAGATCATGGTAGAAGCATATGATTATTTCATGGGACCCATTTCAAAATTTACTCTAATTCGCGAAGAAGATTCGATAATCATGTCGTTACTATAGGTTCAACTCATACACAATACATTTATATCGTTGTCATAGTGAAAACATGCACAAGCTTCACATTGGTCAAATCCCATAAGTTCCAATCATGTTCCAACACATACAATGCAACATATGTTTTAGATTTGTGGAACCCATGTGATTTACATATACTTTAAACAAGGATATAACTTCATGATAAGAGTATATAATCAATTTATGAAATCCCATTTGAAATCCTAGGCTAATTCATGGTGAAAATCCCACATTCATGTTACTCACATATCACACACATATTTTAGGAAAGATATAAGTAATTTCATGAATATACGCTACTATTAATCATGAGAGTTCTTAGAATTTTAGGGAAAGCATATGAGAATTCATGCATAAATTGAAACCCTAAAACATGCTTTTCTAGAATCATGGATTTAGGTTCTTTAAATAAAAATATGAGGCACAAGGATGAAAGGATTTCCTTGTTGAAAGACCACATACCTGGATTGATGATCCCTTGACTTGTTTTGAAGATCCAAGAGGAATTGAGAAGTTGGAGGTGATGAACCCTAGCTCCTTCTTGAGAGAAAATCTAATCTAAGCATGTTTGAAGAGAGTGAGGATTTAGGCTATGTTAAACCTGTTAATCTGACCTAAAGACAGACCAAAACAATGTTATTTAGGAGTTAGAAGCATGGGAGATTACTAAAATGCCCCAAAACTATCAAAATAAAACATGTAACTGGCAGTTACTATGACCAACAGTACGGGTCGTAGATAGATTGTACGAATCGCACTGAGAGTCGTACAATGCATGTTGCGGCTTCACTAAAATACTCATAACGTTTCACTCCAAACTCTGATTGGCACAAGGGCAGATGCATTGGAAAGAATATTCAAAGGGCTTCAATTTGATAAGCCAAATCACCCAAAAAAAATTGTAAAAAGAGAAATATGGTCATTTGAAGTTGACCCTTGCAAGAACTGATATGAAAACCCAATCAGTAAGAAGGCTCTCAACTTGACTTTATGCTAAAGGTTCCTTATGACCTTAATTTGCATCTAATCCACTTCTTACACTTAATAATTGATCTTAAGACCTTGTTTCCATAAATTCATTGGGTTCGGGTTTATCCACATGCCTAGAAGGGTTTTGAACTTAGCCTCAAAGTTTGAGGCATTACAATATCTCCACCCACGACTGAAACAATGATTCCCACCATCATATTATGACTCGTACCACCAACCTATGACTCGTTCTTTGGCATTTGCAACAACTAAAAAGGGAGTAGGAGGAGATTCAAGGGTTCTTCTTCAATTCTTCAAGTTTCCACCTAGGGTTTTTCAAGGGAGTTAAGAAGCAAGTAATTCCAGGTATGTGGGGTTTTTAATGGGTGGTTTAGTCCCTACCCATGCCCAATTTCTCCCTAATTCTTTGTTCAAGTTACCAACTCTCGATGGGTCATAACCCAAGTACATGTTTCCTCAAAAATCTGTATGAGCATGTCTAAAATCATGGGTTTGAATTATTGGGCTGTTTTCACCTATCTTATTCAATATTTGATGATTTAATCCCTAAAAGTACATGTGCCCAAATCATGGGGGTTTTAGTGAAATTCATGGTTATGGCAGTTTCTCAAGCATGGTATGAACTTTTGAAGTTCAAGCATGTTTTCAATTATTCATATTATTATGATCATGTTTCCTATAAATTTAACAATTTTGAGTATGATGAAAATTATGGGCAATGCCCACATATCGCTTATGATTTATGAACTATGATTTTAGCCGAACCACGGGCCTAATTCCATGGCTAGTATTACAGATTTTCAAGCATGTTATGAATATCATGATTTAAATAGCGATGCATGTCATGTATGAATTTTATGAGCATGTTTCATGTTTTGGGAGTAGTACATAACACCGAGTAGGTTCGGGGCCTAGGTTACGCCCCAAATCTCAAAACTACGTGCCACCATAGGTTATGTTTGAGACCACCTCAGTGTCTGTCCCCTATGCCCTACGGGGTCTTCATGAGTGATATCACGCCTATCATGGTTCATATCCTTGTCAAGGTATGTATGACCTCCCGACTAGGTGTACAGGTCAGGCTCCATGTGCGCTCATATGGGGTATGTCGGTTATAGAAATCTCCCATTGTTCCTCATGGTTGTAATGTATTCATGATTATGTTCCTTTGGCTCAAGTTATGTTTTATAAAATGTTTTTCTCGCATGTTATGACCGTGACAGGGTTACAAATATTTTGGAAGTATTGAGCCTTACGATATACTTACGATTTCAGTCTTATGATCATGATGTCTCCACTCCTATAACTTTTATGTTTTTAAGCATTGATTTTACTACCTTACATATCCAGTACCTTCCAAGTACTGATCCACATATTTTCAGGATCTGGTTCACAGGTCCAGCATCGTTCCTAGCTTGCTGTCAAATCTGCTCTCAATTCCCAGTGGTGAGTGCTCATGGTTCGAGGGCTTCATCTTCGGATCTTATTTACCTTTTGTTTTAGTATGTTGGAGTTAGTTGGGTTCTTGTCCCTTCAACCCGTCTATTATGACTAGAGGCTTTCAGACCTATGTGTAGTATTCAACCGTTTATGTTTTGATCTTGTATTTTTGTTTCTTATATTTCATGTCAGGGTTTCATTTAGTTCATGACTATTAATATAAGTCTTCCGCCTTATGTGAATAGTTTAGTTATGTGCTGACACCATGGGTTAACTTGGAATCTTCGGGACTCCTTGTCCCGTGTCTACGATCCGATTGTACTCTCAGGTCATGACAAACTTGGTATCGGAGTCATAGGTTCAGATGTGTCCTAGGGAGTCTGAATATCGCGTTAGGTAGAGTCTTTTTCATGGGTGTAAAGTGCTCCACACTTATGATGAATAGGCTACTAAACATTTTATGAAATATCCCCTTCTTTCATTATCTATGTAGTGTAGTGAAAACCTCTCCATCCTTATAATTCGTGCTATTCGCGATTGCAGAAAAATTATGGCTCCCAGAAGGATAAACGGAAGGAGGAACAGGAATGATGAAGGCCACGAGGGTGGCCATGATAATGGGCATCAGCAAGCCCCACCTGTTCAGGAGCCCCAAGCACCAGAGCGAGCTTTCCATGCGGAGTTTCGGGCAGCTATACAAATGTTGGCGCAGTCCTCGACCGCTCAGGTCCACCAGTAGGCTGTTGCACATGTTCCACAGAATGGCAATACAGTGACAGCCCGGATCAGGGACTTTTTGAGGATGAACCCTCCCGAGTTCACAAGGGAAAGGGTGGACGAGGATCCACACGACTTCATTAAAGGGATCTTGAAGGTCACTCAGGTGATGGGGGTGACGAATGAGGAGTTCATTGACTTGGCCTCTTATCAACTAAAGGAGGTTGCTTATATTTGGTTCAAGAAATGGAAGGATAGTAGGGCAGCGGGAGATGGTCCTATCAACTGGGATGAGTTCCACATGGCCTTTCTCGAGAGGTTCTTCCCTCAGGAAATGAGGGAATTGAAAGTTGTCGAGTTTGTTAACCTCAAACAGGGAAAGATGACGGTGTTAGAATATTCACTTGAGTTCACTCGCCTGTCAAAGTATGCCCTGGAGCTAGTGATGGACCAAAGGGCGCGGGTGAGTGAATTCATGCAGGGAGTAGCCGAGTATCTGGACAAGGACTTCAGAACATCCATGCTTCATCAGGATATCGACTACCCACAGATAGTCCTTTATGCCCAGCAGATGGAGGCAGCTCATATGAGGTAGAGAGAGGCCAAGAGGGCCAGAACTGATAACTACAGG
>JACEIK010011989.1:14307-32939 GCA_018107945.1 Datura stramonium | reverse complement strand
TTTTGAAAGAATTGAGTATGTTAAAGTATTGGGCAATGCCCACATGTTGAAGAATGATTTACGATTTATGAAATGAATTACATGATTTATCGATTTATGATGTTGGACGATGAAAAAGACCTTATTCTTTGCTAAACATATTTTAAAGGAGATCAATGATGATAAATTTTATATTTTAGCCAATAAATATTAATACATGATGTTATTGATTTATGTATGAGCCTTTATGCATGTTTTTTGGAGTCGTGTCTAGCACCGAGCAGCCCGACGTTCAAAGGACTACACCGGTGTTTCATAACCACGTGCCACCATGGGATTCTAATGACATATGTGTTGATAATGATCCCCTCAAATGTGATATCACGCCTAATGCATGACCCTCACCTGGCAAGCCAGGGTCGGCTCTGCCCACTTGAGTGAGATAGTTGGGGTATCATGAAAGGCTCTACCATGATGGTGTCGGTTATGAAGAGTCCTCCCATTGTTCTGCCATGTTTTATGCATTCTTATGTTTATACTATTGGCTCAAGTTATAGTTTGATAAAGCTTACTTATGATTATGCTAATGAATGATTTATCAATGATTTGAAATTCTTCAGCCTTATGTTTTCTTACGGAGTTTATGGTATAAGCATGATGTCCTTCTCCTATGTTTATCTATAAGTTTTATTTTACTTTTAAATGTCCATTTTACTTACCTTACATAGTAAGTACATTCCACGTATTGATCGCATACTTTCTGTGCTATGTCGTTTCATGATACAGGGTCCACATCTCATGCTCATCCTCATCCTAAGTCCATCTCAGCTCTCTCTCTTAGATTATTGGTGAGTCCTTATGTTTCGAGGGCCGTTTCATAGACTTTTATGTTATTGTGTGTTTCAGTGTTGGTTAGGTTAGTGGGGGATGTTGTCCCATCAACCCATCATATGTAGTAGAGGCTTTCAAACAGTATGTAGTACTCAACTTATGTGTATGTCTAGTACTTTCAGATGTTATGCTATGACTACGTTTCCTCTATGTTTCATGCTAAAGTATTCCCCTATATTAAATGAGATTAGCTATATGCATGTGCCATGGGTCTACTTGGGGTCTCTCGGGGTCCTATGTCCCGTGTTCACGATCCGGGTGTACGTTTGGGTCGTGACAAAAAGGAACCACATAACTGAACTGAATTCAGACCTCCCATACACATTCATACACATAAAAGAAACTTGAACATATGAATTGAACATGAAATTTAGGTAGAGTCATAGAGCAAAACTGATACCTTAAGTCGGAATTGAGCCGGTAGAGAATAAATGTGGGTATTTAGCCTTCATATCTGCTTCGGCTTCCCACATAGCTCCTTCAATATGTTGATTTATCCACAAAACCTTATCTGAAGCTACTTCCTTGTTCCTCAACTTCCGAACCTGATGATCCAAGATTTCAATGGGGACTTCTTCATAACTGAGGTTGTCTTTTACACCAACGCTGTCCATCGGGATTACTAATGCTGGATCACCCAAACACTTCAAAAGTCACACATGAATGACGGGATTAACTGAAGATAACTCCTAGCGTAAGTCCAACTCATATGCCACCTTACTAATCCTTCTCATAACCCGGTAGGGACCAATATAGCGGGGACTGAGTTTTCCTTTTCCGAACCAAATGACTCCCTTCATGGGAGATACCTTTAGAAATACCCAATCGTCCACCTAAAACATTAGATCCCTTCTCCTCACTTTAGCATATGATTTTTGTCTACTCTTAGCGGTCTTTAGACTGTCCCTTATCAGCTGAACCTTCTCCATGGCCTCATGAACCGAATAAGGCCTTATCATAGCGGCTTTCCCAACTTCAAACCATCCGATGGGCGATCTACACCTCCGACCATAAAGAGTCTCAAGCGGTGCCATCTGGATGCTAGAGTGATAGCTGTTATTATAAGCAAACCTGATCAAGGGTAAGCGATCATCAAAATTACCTTTGAAGTCCATCACACATGCCCTCAACATATCCTCGAGGGTCTGAATTGTTTGTTTAGCTTGGCCATTTGTTTGCAGATGAAAGGCTATACTGAGCGTCACTTAAGTCCCAAGCCCTTTCTGAAAAGAACGCTAGATTTGGGAGGTAAACTGAGTACCTCAGTTTGAAATAATAGACAAGGTCACTCCATGAAGTAGAACCAATTCCAGAATATACAATTTGGCATAATCATCAACTGAATCTATGGTTTTGACTGATAGGAAGTGTGAAGCCTTGGTTAACCTGTCGACAACCACCCAAATGAGGTCATATTGTTAGCGAGTACGAGGTAGACTATTAATGAAATACATATTAATCTCTTCCCACTTCCAAATGGGGATGCTGATATCCTGAAGTACGCCTCCCGGCCTTTGATGCTCCACTTTCACTTGCTGACAGTTCGGGCACTTGGCCGCAAATTATTCAATGTCCTTCTTCATGCAATTCATCAAATATATTTCCCGCAAGTCAGGATACATCTTAGTGGTGCCCGGATGGATAGAATACCTGGACCTATGTGCCTCGTGCAATATCCGATACATAAAATTATCGACATTTGGAACACAGATGACCCTGGTATCGCATCACACTATCTCCCCCTCAGGAGAAAAACTCCACCTTTTGAATCCACACAACTTCCTTCAATTTCGTCAATATTGGGTCCCTATCTTTCCTAGATTTGACATCAACCACCAGGGACGATTTTGCTCCGTTCTACACAAAAATGTTGCCATCCCTTGAGTCGACTAATCTAACTCCCAACCTTGCAAGTCAATGGACATCTTGCACCAACTCCTTCTTTCCCTCATCCACGTGGGACACACTCTCCATAGAGAGCCTACTAAGTGCATCCGCAACCACATTAGCCTTGCTCGGGTGGTAAAGGAAACTTATAGTCCTTTAGTAACTCCAACCACCTCCTTTGCCGAAGATTGAGATCTTTCTGCGTGAACACATATTGCAAGCTTTTGTGATCCATGAATACATATACATGGACCCCATAAAAATAATGCAGCCATATCTTCAATGCAAACACCACCGTGGCCAACTCAAGATCATAGGTTGGGTAATTCTTTTCATGAACTTTCAATTGTCTCAAGGAATATGTTATCGCTTTCCCATGCTGCATCAATACATATCCCAGTTTGACTCGCAAAGCATTACAATACACAAAAAAGCCATTTGTACCCTCTGGTAGAGTCAACACTGGTGCTGAAGTGACTCAGGCCTTCAACTCCTGGAAGCTTTTCTCACAAGCCTCCAACCATTGGAACTTTACCTTTTTCTGAGTCAACCTGGTCAATGGGGCTGTAATGGATGAAAAGCCCTCGATGAATCTTCATAATAACCCACTAAGCCCAAAAAGCTCCGAATATCTGATGGGTTCACTAGTCTTGGCAAATTCTTTACCACCTCGATCTTTTGAGAATCTACATTTATACCCTCACTGGAAACCACATGGCCTAGAAATGCCACAGAGTCCAACCAAAACTCGCATTTGCTGAACTTTGCATACAACTGTTGGTCCTTGAGGGTCTGAAGCACTACTGTCAAGTGAGCGGCATGCTCCTCCTCGCTCCGAGAGTTATGAGGATATCATCGATAAACACAATCACGAGCATGTCTAGATATGCCTTGAATACCCTGTTCATTAGATCTATAAAAGCTGCAGGAGCATTGGTTAGTCCAAAATACATAACAAAAAATGCGTAGTGACCATACCGAGTCCTAAAAGAGGTTTTGGGATGTCACTCTCCCAAACACTAAGCTGGTGATACCCGGACCTGAGATCAATCTTGGAGAAACACCTGGTACCCTGAAGCTGGTAAAACAAATCATCAATCCTAGGTAAGAGGTACTTGTTCTTGACGATAACCTTACTCAACTGTCGATAATCAATACACATGCAAAAGGAACTGTCCTTCTTTCAAACGAATAATAGTGGTGCACCCCATTGAGACTTACTCGGCCTAATAAAGCCCTTATCTAACAAGTCTTTCAAATGATTCTTCAACTCTTTTAGCTCAGCTGGAGCCATTCTGTTGGGTGGAATGGATATTGGTTGTGTTTCCGGAAGAAAATCTATATCAAAATTAATCTCCCACTCGGGAGGTACACTTGGCAAATCATCAGAAAAGACCTATGGATAATCATATACTACTGGAACTGACTGGATGGTCGAGGTCTTGGACTCCACGTCTTTAACCATAGCTATATGGTACATTGAACCCTTAGAAATCATCTTCCCGGCCTTAAGTTAGGAAATGAATCTACCTACCAGCACAACTGAACTACCCTTCCATTCTAAGACTAACTGACCCGAGAATGTGAACTCTACTGATCAGCTTCTATAATTAACTAAAGCATAGCATGCATATAGCCAATCCATGTCGAGAATAAAATCAAAATCGTTCATGGCTAACTCTATCAAATATGATGATCTGACTTTATGAAGAACAGAGACCGGCTAATCTCTATACACCCGTCTAGATATAACTGAGTCACCGAGACTGACTCCGAAGCTACTAGCTATATATGGTGTCACAAAAGATATGGTAGCCCCCAGATCTAGTAAAGCATACACATCAAAATGAAAAACTCTCAACATACTAGTGACTACATTTGGTGAGGCCTCCTACTCCTGACGAGTGGCTAAGGAATAGAATCTATTCTATCGCTGCACGCCAGCTGTGCTAGTAGATGCCCCCTGATGTGTTGTGCATGCGGGAGGGTCTGCTGAACTAGAAGCTGGGCTCGGCCCCCAACCTGATCTTGTCTTGAAGTTGGACAATCTCTAAGCATATGTCCGGGCTGCCCACATCCAAAACAAGCTCCTGACCCTGCCAAGCACTGGCCTGTATGTCCTCGGCCGCACCTGCGACAAGTTGGAATGCTGGAATCTACGGGCCTACTACTATGACCCCTCGAGCATGACGCTCGCCCCCTCTTATCAGGTCTGGGCCTAGATGGCACAGTCACTGCTGATGATGCCGAAGATGACGATCTTTGGTCGGTCTGCTGTCGATGCCCACCATCGGACCTCTACTGAGAGAATTTGTGGTCCTCAGTCCCGGCCCTCTCGGCCTCCCTCTCCCTAGAATGTGTTGCCTCCATCTGCTTGGCATACAACACTATACGAGGGAAGTCCATGTCCTGGTGGAGCATAGTTATCCTTCAATCCTTGTCCAAATATCCTTCTATACTATGCACAAATCTGCTCACCCGCGCCAATTGGTCGGCCACTAACTCCGGGGCGTACCTCAATAGGCGGGTGAACTCAAGGGCGTACTCTTAAACAGTCATTCTTCCTTGCTTTAAATTCACAAATTCAGCTGCTTTCAACTCCCTCATCTCTCAAGGGAAGAACCGATCTAGGAATGCAGCCTGAAACTCCACCCATGTGATCGGACCTGCTCCTGCGACCCTACTATCCTTCCACTAGCGGAACCAAATATGTGCAACCCCTTCAATTGGTAGGAGGCCAACTCGACGCACTCAACACTACTCACCCCCATAACCTGGGTGATCTTGACAATCTCATCAATGAAATCATGCGGGTCCTCATCTACTTTGGACCCCAAAAACTCCAGCGGGTTCATTCTCAAGAAGTCTCGGACTCTGGCCGCCACTACATTACCGTTTTGTGAAATATGCGCAATAGACTGTTGATTGACCTGAGCAGTCAAGGCTTGCGCCAACATCTGAATGGCAGCTGGGAACTCAAAATGAGCAGCTGGCTCCGCTGCCTGGGGCTTTTGAACTAGGGGGGCTGGCTGATGCCCATAATCATTTCATCATGGCCTTCACCAACTCTATTCCTCCTTCCATTTATTCCTCGAGGTGCCATGATTCTACAATCGCGAATAGCACAAATTAGATGGATTGAAATGCTTTTCATCGACATAGATCATGAAAGAAGGGAACATTTCCTAAACTTCTAGGAGACTGTTCGTCATAAGTGTGGCGCGCTTCACACCCATAAAAAAGACTCTGCATAACGTGGCTTTCAGACTGCCTATGACACATCAAACCTATTTCTCTTATACCAAGTTTGTCACGACCCGAATGGAGGCCCGGATCGTAGACACGGCACAAAGGACCCCGAGAGATCCCAAGTCGACCCATGGCATAAGCATTCCACTAACTCATTCAATAAACATGAAGAAAACATAAATATAATCTTAGAGAATGTATCAATCATCATCACATCAGAATAATATCTGAAGCTACACATACATAAGTCTTAAAAAATCCAAATTGGACGAGTTTATGGGACAAGACCCCAACTAACTCAGCAATACGGAAACAAAAATATGAAATAAAAATTTAGAGTCTAGTCCTCGAAAGATGAGGAATCACCAATCCTGAGCTGAAAAGGGTTGTGGGAAGCTGTCTAAGGTCGAGACTGAAGCTGCACGCTGGGTCCTGTATCATGAAATGATACGAAATAGAAAGTACGTGGTCAGTACGTGGAATGTATCGAGTACGTAAGGTAAGTCAAACAGCTTAAATAAAATAAATCATTTAAAAATATTTCATAACATATCATAAGCTTTTGAGTATGATAACAAGGGCTACATGCATTTATTCTGAAATCGTATTCTTATCATAACATGACCATGCTTAGGTTTATAACATCATGACTGACTCGAATGACTCGAAGCTATAACATAACACTTATATTTAAAAGCTGAACAATGAGTCAAACCTTGCCATTAGAACATGCATGACAATGGGAGACTCATCACTTAACCGACATACCATGATAGAGCTTACGTGGTCCCAACTATCACACTCAAGTGGGTAGAGCGATCCATAACCTTGCCAGGGAAATGGATGATACCATGATATCGATATCAAGCTTTAGGGCCAATCGGGCTGGGGTTATCTAACAAAGGAGGTCCCAATAATATAATAGTAACAACCTATGTTGACGGATAGTTCTGGGCATAGGGTGACCGATCCTTAACCCGCTCAGTGCTAGACTCTTCTCCCAAAAACATGCAATGCTCTACATCGTATATAACGAAGCTCAACATCATCTATTGACGAAGCTCAAGATGAAATAATGCATAACTCAACGTCGTATGAAAGAAGCTCAACATTTTCTATTGACAAAGCTTATAATGAATCATGCATAAACTCGACATCATATAAAAATGAAGCTCAACATTGTCCTTTGACAAAACTCATAATGAAATCATGCATAGACTTGACATCATATGAAAATTAAGCTCAACATTATCCTTTGACAAAGCTCATAATGATATACTAAACTATGAATTCATGCATATGAGAACTTTATTTCAAAACATACCACAAGATCAGGTATACGTGGCAAGCATCTAGTCCAAATCATGTGGTAAGCTACATGTAGGAATATTTAACTCAACATACCACAAGCTATAAATCATGAGAATTTGGGAGATTTTCTCCAAACAATGTGGTACGTTTGTTTTGGAAAAATCATCATTTTAAATCAACATGTTGGCATTTGTCAAAGCTTTATCATACATGAATCTACTAAATTCAATTTGAAAACAACTTCAAAATTTTGGATAGCTATAGAACCATGCTTTTCATCATCAAATCTCATCATCATAATACATTCATCATAATTCTCTTCTTCTAAGAACTTTTCATTCATGGGCATTTAAGTTAAATACTTAGAAAACATGATTTATATTGAAAATGCTTTAAAAATCTTCCCAAGCTTCACAATTCATTAATGCAAACATAATCTGGTCATACCCATGCATAGAGATTGAAGAATTATTCAATTGGGTAAAAAAACCCATACTTGATCATAGTCAATTTATCATGATTTGATAGAAATCGGGCATGGGTGTGGAAGAAGACACCCACTCATAGCCTTACATTCCTGGGAATGGTGAATTTTAACACCTAATTGCCCAAGCTGAGATTCCAATGGAAACCTTGAGATTTTGCCTTGAATCTCCTCTTCAAACCTTCAAACTTGCATGCATAGGAAGAATAATTCAGAATAGGTTTTCCCCTGCTAAAAACCCACTAAAAAGAGCCTTAAAAGATGTAGTATAGGCCCCTAGGATTTGGGTAGCCCTCGCTAAAATTGCTAAAAATAACTTCCAAGGGGTCCTAATGAGGGACCTAATGACTCGTCAAAAAGGGACACGACATGTCTAGTCATTTGTCAGGTACACTGGATAACATGTTCGTGGATATGTTCATCATCGTATTCATTAGAAGTACATAACCATGAACTCGAATTGTCCGTACCGAGTCCAGAAAGTAGTTTTTGGTATGTCACACTCTGTAACTCTTAGCTAATGATACCCCGACCTGAGATCTATTATGGAGTAATAGCTGGCTCCCTGAAGTAGGTCAAATAGGTCATCAATTTTGGGTAGGGGATATCTGTTCTTTACGGTGACCTTTTTCAACTAACGGTAGTCGATGCACATTTTGAGAGTACCGTCTTTCTTTCACATGAATAGCATTAGAGCACCCCATGGAGAGATGCTGGGTCTGATAAAAACCTTTGTCAAGAAGGTCTTTTAAATGCTCTTTCAACTCCTTAAGCTCAACTAGAGCCATTCCGTAAGGAGGGATGTGATGGGCTGAGTATACGGAATAAGGTCTATACCGAAGTCAATTTTCCGTTCAGGAGGGAGTTCGGGGAATACATCAGGAAAATCTTTGACAATAGTGAATGACTGGATAGTTAGGTCTCAGACTTGGAATCCTTGACCCAAGCTAATTGGTAAATACATTCTTTAGAAATAATCTTCTTGGCCTTAAGGTAGGAAATAAACCTACCCTTCGGTGTTGAACTACTGCCAGACCATTCTAGAGCTTGTTCGTTAGGGAACTGAAACCTGACAACCCTAGTCTTGCAGTCAGCTGAGGCATAACTGGAGTGTAACAATCCATGCCAAGAATGAGGTCGAAGTCGACCATGTTTAACTCTACAAGATCAGCTGGAATGACTTTATGGCAGACTGAGATTGGATAGTTTCTATACACCTATCTGGCTCTAACTGACTCACCAATTGGGGTGGAGACTGAGAAAGGTTCTAATAATATGTGTAGGCTGATATAGAACTAAAGTGTAACATAGGGAGTCATAATAATAGTGTGGCCCCCGAATCAAGCAGGGCATATACATCTAAGTGGAAAATACATAACATACTCGTGACTACATCTAGTGAGTTCTCCTGATCCGGATGGGAAGACAATGCATAAAAATAGATTTAGCGCTGCCCATCATCCGTACCTGATGTGTTGGCCTACTGAGCTGGTTGGCCTGCTGGAGCTGATCATGTGGTGGATAGTGTTCTCCCCCATCCTGTTGACGGGCAATCCTTAAGCCGATCATCAAGTTGTCCACCACTAAACTAGCCCTTTCGACCCTGAAGAAACTATCTTGGATGGTTCTTGCCACATTTAGGACCAGCGGGATGCCTGTTACTGGCATTGTAGTTTTGGGATTGAGAGCCAGATGCTCCACCCCTCCGATCCTGGCGGAACTGGAAGGTTGGGGTGCTGGCTGAGCTAGGTGCTGGGGCTCTCTACTGCTGTGGGCGGCTACTACCGCCAAACCTCTTATGGTCGTAATCTAATTGGAATGTCCTCACCTGCTTTTTCTTTCGCTCAATATCCTTTAGTTTTTTATCCTCAATCTGCTATACATAGACAATTAGGCTGGAGAGGTCATATCTCTAATCAGCATCGCGGTCCCGCACTTCTTGAAGACCAGGTTCAATACTCCATTAACAAATTTAAGCATGTGAGCCCTTGGCTCAACCGCTATCTCTGGAGCGTATTTGGACAACCTGGTATACTCCGAGGCATACTCCTCCACTATTCTGCTCCCCTGCCTCAGGTTCATAAACTTCACTACCTTGGCCTCCCTGATCTCCCTCAGGAAAAATCTATCCAAAAAACCAGCATTGAACTACTCCCACTCCACTAGTCCTTCTTTTGTTGGCTGCCCCTCCTTCCACTACTCGTACCAGACCTGGGCTACCCATTTTAGCTGGTAGGTAGTCAGGTCATCACACTCGGAGGAGCTGACACCAATTTTACGGGTAATATTCCTGATCTCATCTATGAACTCTTGGGGGTCTTCCGCCACCTTGGATCCCAGAAATGATAGAGGGTCCCGAGCAGCTACTGCGAATCCATTGCTGTTAACTAGAACCACTTGTTGGTTCACCTAATTAGTCACTGTTTGAGCAAATAGCTGGATAGTCGCCTTAAACTCCATGGTCGACACTGAGTCGGCCTGAGGGGCTACTAGAGCTGATGGGACAGGTCTGTTGGTGTTGCCGACTCTTCTTCTGTTACTGCCTCTAGGCGGCATATTTCACTAAAATGAAATAGAGCACGAGTTAGAAGGACGTATCTAGAATTTAACTTTAACCCACGATAAAGAGTATGAACAAAAGGGAGTTTTTCCTAATAACTTCTCGTAGCCTCCTCGTGATAAGTGTGGCACGTTTCACACCCATGAAAAGGGCTCTATTCGATGTAGCTTTAAGACAATCGATGATATTCTAACCTAGTGCTCTGATACCAAGTTTTTCATGCCCCAAGTTTACATGAATGTCCATAACCACGAACTCAAATTGTCTATACCGAGTCCGAAAAGTTGTTTTTGGTATGTCACACTCTCTGACTCTTAGCTAATGATACCCCGACTTGAGATCTATTTTGGAGTAATAGCTGGCTCCTTGAAGTAGGTCAAATAGGTCATCAATTCTAGGTAGGGGATATCTGTTCTTTATGGTGACCTTTTTTAACTGACGGTAGCCGATGCACATTCTGAGATTACCGTCTTTCTTCCGCATGAATAGCATTAGAGCACCCCATGGAGAGAGGTTGGGTCTGATAAAAAACCTTTATCAAAAAGGTCTTTTAACTGCTCTTTCAACTTCTTAAGCTCAGCTAGAGCCATTATGTAAGGAGGGATGGGATGGGTTGAGTATCTGGAATAAGGTCTATACCGAAGTCAATTTCCCATTCAGGAGGGACTTCGAGGAATACATCTGGAAACTCTCTGACGATAGGGAATGACTTGATAGTTGGGGTCTCAGAGTTTGAATCCTTGACCCAAGATAAATGGTAAATACATCCTTTGGAAATAATCTTCTTGGACTTAAGGTAGGAAATATACTTACCCTTCAGTGCTGAACTACTATCCGACCATTCTAGAGCTTGTTCATTAGGGAACTAAAACCTGACAACCCTAGTTTTGCAGTCAACTGAGGAATAACTAGAGTGTAACATTCCATGCCATGAATGAGGTCGAAGTCGACCATGTCTAACTCTACAAGATCAGTTGGAATGACTTTATTGCAAACTGAGATTGGATAGTTTCTATTCACCTGGTTGGCTCTAACTGACTCACCAACTGGGGTGGAGACTGAGAAAGGTTCTAATAATACTTCTAGGCTGATATCCAATTGAAGAGTGACGTAGGGAGTCACTATAATAGTGTGGCCCCCAGATCAAGTAGGGCATATACATCTAAGTGGAAAAGACGTAACATACTCGTGACTACATCTGGTGAGTTATCCTAATCGGGATGGGAAGACAATGCATAAAAATAGATTTGGCACTGACCACCATCCGTACCTGTTGTGTTGGCCTGCTGGAGCTGATGATGTGGTGGATTGTGCTCTCCCCTTTCCTATTGACGGGCAATCCTTAAGCAAATGATCAAGTTGTCCACCACTAAATAGCCCTTTAGACCCTGAAGAAACTCTCCTGGATGGTTCTTGCCACATTTAGGGCCAGCTGGATACCTGTTACTGGCATTGTAGTTTTGGGAGTGAGAGCCAGATGCTCCACCTCTCCGATCCTGGCGGGACTGGAAGGTTGGGGTGCTGGCTGAGCTAGGTGCTGGGGCTCTCTACTGCTGTGGGCGGCTACTACCGCCAAACCTCTGATGGTCGTAATCTGACTAGCAAGTCCTCGCCCGCTTGTTCTTTCGCTCTATATCATTTAGTTTTTTATCCTCAATCTGCTAGACATAGACAATCAAGCTAGAGAGGTCCATATCTCTAATCAGCATCGCGGTCCTGCACTCATTGAGGACCAGGTTCAATACTCCGTTCACAAATTTCATCATGCAAGCCCTTGGCTCAGTCGCTATCTTTGGAGCGTATTCGTACAACCTGGTAAACTCCAGGGCATACTCCTCCACTATTCTGCTCCCCTGCCTCAAGTTCGTAAATTTTGCTACCTTTGCTTCCCTGATCTCCCGCAGGAAAAACCTATCCAAAAAAGCGGCGTTGACCTCCTCCCACTCCACTGGTCCTTCTTTTGTTGGCCGCCACTCCTTCCACTACTCGTACCAGACCTGGGCTACCCCTTTTAGCTGGTAGGCAGCCAGGTCAGCACTCTCGGAGGAGCTGACACCCATTTTATGAGTAATATTCCTAATCTCATCTAAGAACTCTTTGGGGTCTTCTCCCACCTTGGATCCCAGAAATGATGGAGGGTTCATTTAAATGAAATCCTGCACCCGAGAAGTTGCTGCGAATCCAATGTTGTTAACTGGAACCACTTGTTGGTACACCTAATTAGTCGCTGTTTGAGCGAGTTGCTGGATAGTCACCTTGAACTCCATGTTAACACTGAGTCATCCTGAGGGGCTACTGGAGTTCGTGGGGCAGGTCTGTTGGCGTTGCTGGCCCTTCTTCTGTTACTGCGTCTAGGAGGCATAATTCACTGAAACGAAATAGAGCACGAGTTAGAAGGATGTTTCTAGAATTGAACTTTAACGCACGATAAAGAGTATGAACAAAAGGGTGTTTCCTAATAACTTCTCATAGCCTCCTCGTCATAAGCGTGGCACCCTTCACACCCATGAAGAGGGCACTACTCGATGCAGCTTTAAGACAGTTGAGGATATTCTAAACCTATTGCTCTGATACCAAGTTTGTCATATCCCAAGTTTACACCATGGACGAAACATGGTACTTGAAGTCACAAGTGACCCTAAGTCAACCCATGGAATATCATACTTTGGTATTCTGAGTAATATAACTACGTACAACGGAAGCTTTGAACGAGAAATATAAGCATTCAAAAGAAATAAAGCTGACACATAATGGTAGAACATTTTAAGTAAACAATCCGCAAGTCTGAAATGCTAAACTGAGTCTGAAAGCCTCTATGTCTGATGAGTTGCTGGGACAGGCCACCAGCTAACTCTAAGTCTAACTGAATGATAATAACAAATAAAGGAAAGTAAACATCGTCCTTGAAAGATGAGGTTTCACCACTGGTACAGCTGATATCGTCTGCTAAAACCTACTAGCGGAGTTGAGTCTGAGAACCTGCGCCTGTATCATAATATGATACAACATAGAAGGTATGTGTTAGTACTTTGAATGTACTGAGTAAGTAAGAGTAACATAATACAAAGAAATAAGCAACGAAGAACTACTAAACTTGAAAGCACGCATTAACCAACAAAATCTATTGATTTGAAATAACTTGAAATACTAGGGTGGTCCAGAAGACCCTATCTTATGATCAAAACATGTCCTAAATTTGAGTCTGATCGAACCTGAACTAACTAATGGAAGAGTCTATAAACTACATGTAACGACATGAGCTAAACGTGGAGTTTGATGCATACGCCCTATCAGTAGGACCCAATATACCTTACCAGGGTATAAAGGCATGAACTGGGTGATCACAAAAACTTGGGTCCAATCAGGCCAGTAAATACTATAAGCTACACGAGCAATATAGTTCTGGGAACCTAGGTGCGCTGGAACCCTGGTCCTCTCTATGCTATGTCCTGCTCCCACTGGAATACCTAGACTGAATATTAAGTTGATAGCTCGAAACTAGGGTCCAAGATTAGATAGGGATATATATATATAACTGAAAGTACCCTGAGAGTCTTATCGGACCAGATTCTTAAACTGGATTCGAGACTAGTCAGAGCTGCTTATCTAGAAGCGTCATAACCGTCTAAGAACAACCTGTAATTTGACTAGGGTCTTAAGGCTAGTCAAAGATATAATTCTATGTGTCATGACCGTCTAGTGGACCAATAAGCTGAGTCCTTGATCTGATTCTGATAAATGGGAGGTGTTACTGACACCTTATAAATTTTTGTAGTCAAACTGATCAGCTGACATTATTCTGGTTAACCTAGAGGTTGCTAAAATCCTTACTAAGACTAGGCTGACATTTTTGAATATATAAACTTTCTGACTGAAATTGTTTAACATACAGCTTATTGAGTTTCTAGCACATACAAATATTATAGAAACCCCTAACTCTTAAAGATTCAAGAAATTTTTGAGAATTCAAGACTTATGCAGGATTCTAGTTTCTATTTTCAAGAGTTAGAGCTACAATTCACATTCAACGGAATAGACATCATTTTAGTTATAAATTGGTGGAAAAAATACAGAATTAGCATAGAATAATATTCCTCAAGAAATAAACAAGGTCTGATAGCAATATCTGCACAATTAAAAATTCAGGGCTAGAACTAATAGTGGACTGAGGAATAGTTTTAGGGGACACAAGGGAAGAACAATGCCCTTTTTGAATTCCCACATACCTGTAGAATAAATTCTAGATGAAATCCTAGAGAAAATCTTAGAATGAATTCAAACCTTTGCTCCTGCTCTGAACTTGCCTGAGAGAGCTCTACGCTTACTATTGAGAGATGAAGGAAGAAAAATTAGAGAAATGGTTGGTTCCTCCCCCTCTCTAAACCCCTAAATTAACCAAAAATTGATATGGTTTAGGGACAATATAGGTGAGAAATTACTAAAGTATCCATGGGAATTAAAACTAAAGATCTGGTCGATAGGAACCAACAAGTCTCACAACGGGTCAATGGTCGAAACCACATCCCCTTAAACCAACCGTTGGTCCTGGGTTTAGAAAATGAACTCATTGGAATGACCCACGGTAGGGTATAAAGGTCCATTGGAAGTAAGGATGGGCCATTGATACCTCCCATTGGAACATGTTGGAAAACTGTTCCTTAAGGCAACGAGTCAGTACAATGACCCATTGGTAGGAACCACGAGCTGTTGATTTGCCTCGTTGGAACAGGTTGGAAAACTAGGCCTTGAAACAATAAGTCAATACAATGACTGGTTTGTAGGAACCATGAGCCGTTGATTCCTCTTGTCATCTCGGGGAAGGGTCCGGTAATCTTTTGAACTTGGGATTCAATGGACGACATGACAGCCTGTCGTGAGAACCAATGGGTCATCCTGTGTCTCCTTGTTTCCCTTTGAATGAAAACTGTTGAGCTAACAACGACTTAGACAATGGTCTATTGGAGCTTACCATGATCCATTGTCTGGGTCGTTCTGCATATAAACTTTCTTGGTTTTCCCCTGATTTTTCTTGCAAGGTATGAGTCTGGTCTAGGAAAGTTTTGGGATGTTACAGATCGTTATGTTTTGTTTTAGATTCTAACTTGGAGTTAGTTGGGGGCTTGTCCCAACATCTAATCAAGTAGTAGAGGCTTTCAGACATAGACATAGCATGTTAAGCTTTATCACCTAACGTTGTGATATTATAAATTTTATTTACGCTTTATGATATTTATACTTCTTCTTATCCATACTTATGTTAATTTCTACTTGATCATGCTCTTAAGTCATGCTATGTAGATGCCATGGGCTATCTTAGAGTCATTCGTGGATTTAGGTCTTGTGTCTCAGTCTGGGGTCTCAGCTTGGGTCGTGCAAAACATGGTATTCGAGAAAAGGTTTAGGTGTGTCCTAGGGTGTCTATAATCTGCATTACGTAGAATCTTTTCCCTAGGTGTGAAGGGCGCCATGATGGGGAAGAGGTTATAAGAAGTTTTAAGAAATTTCCCATTTTTCATGATCTACCTAACTCTATATTCTTCTAACTCGTGCTATACACATTTGCAAAAATATGCCTCAATGTGAGTCAATGGAAGGAGAAATGACAATGGAAATGGCCATGGCAATGGCAATGGAGATGGGCATCTGCCGGCCCCACCAGCTCCAGCAGATCCCTCGCACAAGCAGGTCACTCATGGCAAGTTTAGGGAGGAATTTTAGATGTTGGCACAATCCTTGATCACTCAGATCAACTAGCAGGCAGTGGCCCATTTTCCCCATTAATGTAATGAAATAGTAGTGAGGATGCAAGACTTTTTAACGATGAACTCACCTGAGTTTCTGGCGTCGAAAGTGGATGAGGATCCACATGAGTTCATAGAGGAGGTATAGAAGATCACACAGATTATGGGGGTGACTGGAGAGGAGAGTGCAGACTTAGCCTCCTATCTGCTGAAGGGGGTTTCTCAAATATAGTTTCGTCAATGGAACGATAGAGGGGAATTGGAATGGTTCCCATAGGTTGGGATGAGTTCATGGCCGCATTCTTGGACATGTTCTTTCCTAGGGAATTGAGGGAGACAAAGGTAGCTGAATTCGTCAATTTGAAGTAGAACAACAACATTGTCCATGAGTATACCTTGGAGTTTAACTGATTTTCCATGTATACACCGGAGATGGTCGCTGATTCGAGGGCTCGTATGAGCAGGTTCGTGAATGGGATGGAAGAATCCTTGGTCAAGGAGTGTAGGACCACCATGCTGATCAATGACATAGATATATGTAGACTTATCATATATTCCCAGTAGATAGAGCAGAGTAGATGAAAGGAATGGAGAGGGAAGCCAAGAGGGAAAGGATAGGGTGTTATGGGCACTTCCAACAGAGGTCCAGCAGTAGTCGTCGCCTTCAATCCCACCAGAGGTGTTCATCCCCAACCCTGTCATCATCTAGTGTCCCCTCTAAATCTAAACATGACCAGAGAGATAGTGCTTCAGGCACTATTGGAAAGGGGAGCATGGCAGAAGAACGCACTTTTTTAGCTTCTGTGAGGTGTGGCAAGAACTACCCTGGGTGATGTTTAGTTAGCTCTAATGCTTATTTCGGGTGTGGAAAAACTGAACATAGACACAGGGATTGCCCATCAGCTAGACAAAGAGATGGTGGGGTACACCCTCAGCCACCAGAAAGTTACAATTCATCAGAAAGTTACCTCATCCGATTTAGGGGAGTCAGATACGACCTATATCAATGTTATATTCAGTATGGATTAGTTATGAGAATGTTATTCATCAATTGATTGTGGAACCTATGTGGTAGAGTTTTGATCCTCGGGTGAGCCCATCGTAGAGTGGAAGGGTAGTTCAGTGCTGCCTGTAGGTTACTTTGTTTCCTATATCAAGGCTAGGAATATGATCCCTAAAGAATGTGTTTATCATCCAGTTCAGTCAAGGATTCTATTTCTGAGACTTTGACCTTTCAGTTACTTCTTATAGTATGTGAATATCTGGAGGTGTTTCCAGATGATTTATGAAGAAGTCTCTCCCGAGAGTGAGATTAACATTTATATTGACCTTCTCCTTGATATGCAACCTATATCCACTCCTTATTTAATGGATCCAATGGAGCATAAGGGGTTGAAAGAGCAGTTGAAGGATCTCCTAGATAAGGGTTTCATTAGACCTAGCAAATCCCCATGGGGTGCTTTAGTTCTATTTTTTGAAAGAAGGATGCTTCCCTTAGGATATGCATTGATTATCAACAGTTTAATAAGGTCACAATAGAGATTAAGTATCCCCTCCCCAAGATTGATGATTTGCTTGACCAGCTTCATGGTGCCAAGTGCTTTTCCAAAATAGACTTCAGATCTAGCTATCACTAGCTCAGAGTTAGGGAGAGTGACATTCTGAAGACGACCTTCAATATTCAATATGGTTACTATGAATTCGTAGTTATGTCTTTTGGACTAATGAATACTTTTGCAACTTTTATGGACTTAATGAATAGGGTGTTGAAGATGTATTTGGATATGTTCGTGATTGTTTTCATGGATGATATTCGCATTTACTCTAAAAGTGAAGAGGAGCATGCCGCTCATATTTACGAATTGTGTTGCAGACTCTCTAGGATTGCCAACTGTTTGCTAAATTTAGCAAGTGTGAGTTTTGGCTGAACTCATTGGCATTTTTTATCCATGTAATGTCTAGCAAGGGAGTGCAGGTGGACTCTCAAAAGACAGAAGCAGTGAATAATTGTCCTAGACAAGTTAGTCCGACAAATATTAGAAGCTTTTTTGGGTTTAGCTAGCTATGAAAATAGGTTCGTGAGGTATTTTCATCCATTGTAGCACTGCTGACTAAGTTGATCGAGAATAAGGTCAAATTACAATGATCAGATTGCTTTTTAGAAGAGTTTTTAGGAGTTAAACTCGACTGACTTCAGCCCTAGTACTGGCCTAATTAGAGGGCACAAATGGTTTTATTATGTATTGTGATGCTTCTAGGGTTCATCTTGGTTGTGTGTTGATGCAACATGGGAAGGTCATTGTGTACGCCACTAGATAGCTTAAGACTCATGAGAAGAATTATCTAATGCATCACCTAGAGTTGGCAGCCATAGTGTTTGCTTTGATGATTTGGAGGCATTACTTGTATGGGGTGCATGTGGATGTATTGGATCTGGGGCATATTTATATGCCCAAGTGATACTCAAATGCATCGTTTGACCCTTGTTTATCCAACAATGTTTGTACATTCTCATGTAAATTGTAGGGAA
>JACEIK010011987.1:9844-22147 GCA_018107945.1 Datura stramonium | reverse complement strand
ACCTTAATTTTTAAACTTTAACTCATCAGTAACCATATCATATATAGTGTATTAAATTTCAAATAAGAAATAACCTTTCGTCTAATATAATTTTTTTATATGATCTATAAGTTAATTCTAGTGAATTTTATATGTTTGTTAGTAGAAATTCATGACATAACTTTTGGGCTAAAATATAGTTTTAAAAGCTTTACATTTTGAAAATATAAATTTAGAAGCACAATTGATGTTTAAAAGTATTGTAATTTTATTGAATGCACCATTTTGTTAATAATAAATAATGAGAGAAATAATTTGATGTTACATCCCATAAAATGTCAACGATTAGTAGGTGTACGTGTGGATTTGTGACGAATAAGAAAAGTATTGATGTGTGTGGAAAAATCCTTGGAAGCAGGGGCGGGCGAGGCTAGGCCGCGAAGGGCCAGCGCGAGGTGCCAGCCAGCAGTGCCCTGGCCAGTGTGGCATGCCAAGCCTGCTGCCGCTATGAGGGGCGCAACGCGGGGGCAATCTGGCACTTTGAGTGGTGCGGGGTTCCCCCCACGCCACCACCCTTAGCTATATATATATAAACCCCCCTCTTTCATTTGAGTTATTTCATTCAAGCGACCACAACCAGAGATTAAAGGAAACACAAGTTTTGATTGATTTTCATCCGATTACTCTACCAAACACTATCAAATCTTAAATTAACTTCGGGTAACGAGTTCTAGGCCTACGGGTAGCATTTCTAAGGAGTTATTGCTCAAAATTTCGCTCGATAAATCGGAACTCCGCCTAGTAAAAGTTGTCAAAATTGCTCCAAATTGATTCCTACTCGGTCATAGGATTAGCTAAGCATTTCTCCCTTCTGAACTCTCGAAAAATTATAGATTTTCGACCGAGTTATTCGAAGTTGGATTATAGTTAATTCTATCATCGAAAGTTATCAATATTTGCCGAGTTTAATATTGAAATTAGTTATATTCTTTCAGCATAGGGGTTACAGTTGGAAAGAATTGCAGTTTGCAAGTTAAACCTCGCCAGTTAAATCAGAAATCAACACTCGAGGTATGTTAAGGCAAATCCTTTCGTCAAGTTGTTCCTGTCATGTCATAGTACGACCTAGACTCTCGTAAGAATGCTAGAAGCATGATTATTGTGGTTAACTACTGTTATTCGTCTGAGATTAGTGTTGCTTGTTCAAATTGGGATTGACCTTGCCCTATATAGCCTTCCCTGACCAACCCCAGGGTTACTAGCTGTGTTGACGTCTATGAGGCTATATGACGTTTCTCCAAGGAGAGATATGCCGTCCCAAGGGACGATGCAGAGGCCCAAGGGCCATATTACAATCTATTCCATGGTTGGACTATTATTTTTATGCCATATCAGCCTCACTGACCCTCGTTGAGCCTGGTGCCCAAGGTGCAGTTATCAGGTGTAATACCCTGAAAGTTCCTAAGATTAGACTCGGGATTTAAAAATGGAAGTTGGCTGAAATTGAGAAAAAAATCCCATAGAACGGACGACCCAACGGATCGTTGGTCCAACCAATGACCCGTGGGAAGCATTTGTGGGAAGATATGGTCTAGTAACAGTGGGAAATAACGAGTGAGGTAACGACCCGTTGTTTCATACAACGAGTCGTTCTAAGAGTCATGGTGAGACTTGGTCTTCAGCTTAAGGGGAAGTAACAGATCATCCCACGACCCGTCGTGAGGAGTAACGGGTCGTGGTCACCAGTTATGGGATGGGATATCAATATTTTTCCAGTCCGCATAACGGAAGCTAACCACGACTCGTTGGAGGAAGTAACGAGTCATGGTGAGGGTCGTGCGAAGGATTAGTGCAGGACCTGAAGGAGGAAACAACAGACGATATAACGACCCGTTATATGAAAGGACGACTCATCCTGTCGAGTCGTGGGGTCGAATATGAAGACATGAGGCTTGGAAGTGGAGAAGACGGATAGATACCACGAGTCGTGGTATCCACTAACGATCCATTAGTCCAGTTGTTGGTCACCCAATGTAGATTTTTCAGGGTTTTCATTAAGCGCATTTTCGTCATTCCTACGCTCTAAGGTCCTAAACTACATCATTTTAAGTTATTTTTTGAGTGTATTAAGATAGGTTAAGACCTTCTAACATATTCACAACCCATTCATGCAAAGTTAGAGAATTGAGAAGGTGATCAAGCTTGTTCTTCAAGGTTTTCTTCAAATCTTCCTTTGGGATTTCAAGGAGTGGTGAGAATTGATTTTTCCCAGGTATGTAGGGTTATGAATGGGTGAATCCTTTCATAGCCATGCCCAATCCCTCTCTAAATCATGAATTCCTATGTCTAATTTTTGGGGTTTTAACCCTAATGTATGAATTTTCTAATTCTCTACATGGGTATGATTTAATTATGTTCCTACTACTGAATTATGAAGCATGGGTAAGTTTTATATTGTTTTCAATCAAAAATCATATTTCTAGTTTTATGAATTAAAAGGCCCATTGATGAGAAGTTCATGAAAGATGAGATTTGTGATGAATGTATGTCGATGATGAGATATTATGATGAAAAATATGTTTCCAAGATACCTATGTTTATAATCATGTTTTTGATATGAAACGAGTATTTTCAAGCATGATGTATTGGGCAATGCCCTCATGTCAAGTATGATTTATGATTTTTCTAAAACAAGCTTACCACATGGTTTTGGAGTGAAGACTCCCAATTATATTTTCAGCTTGTGGTATGTTTTGAGTTAAAGCTTCTCATATGCATGATTTCATATTTGAGATGTATTTGATTATTAAGCTTCGTCAATAGACGATGTTGAGCTTCGTTGTAAAACGATGTAGAGCTTATGCATGTTTTTGGGAGTAATGTCTAGTACCGAGCAGGCTAAGGGTCGATCACCCCATGCCTCAGAACTACGTGCCAACGTAGGTTTATACTACTATAATATATACTTCGGGACCTCCCTTTTGAGATATCCCCTGCCCCTATTGGGCTAAGAACTTGATATTGATATCATGGTATCATCCCTAGCCCTGACAAGGCTTTTTACGGCTCTACCCACTTGAGTGTGATAGTTGGGGCCACGTAAGCTCTATCGTGGTATGTCGGTTAAAAGATGAGTCTCCCATTGTTCCTCATAATTTCAGTTAAGCATGTTCATTACTCATGAGATTTACATATGTATGCATGTTCTAAAGTAGGTTTGACTCAATGTTCAGCTTTACTTATAAATATTAAATTTCAGCTTTGAGTCAATCGATTATGCTATGATATGTTATGATGATATGTTATGTTATAATGAGCTCATGATTTCACAAAGAATGCATGCAATCAGATTCTTAATGTTTATGTTTTACTTTATGCATTGTTTTTAAATGATTTTTACTTACTTTAGCAATTTTACTTACCCTTTGTACTCGATACATTCCACATACTGATCGCATACTCTATGTTATATCGTTTCATGATACAGGATCTGACTCTTAGGTTCATCCCCGTTCATAGTCAGGCTTCAGAGTTAGCATCATCGTTATTGGTGAGTTCTTATCTCCCGAGGACTAGATTATTCAGATTGTCTTCATGTATTTTTCAGTTTCAGCTTGTTGAGTTAGTTGGAGTCTTGTCCCATCAGCTTGTCATGTTTAGAGGCTTTTTAGACATATGTATGAATTCAGGTTCGGATTGTGTATTCTGATGTTATGTTAAGTTAGACTTCCGCTATGATTATATTGTTGATTATTCAGTTTCATTGATCGAGTTAGATGTATGCTTATTCCATGGGTCAACTTGGGGTCTCTGGGGGCTCCTTGTCCGGTGTTGGGATCCAGGCTTCTATTCGGGTCATGACAAACTTGGTATCAGAGAAATAGGTTTGAAGTGTTCTAGGGTGTCTAAAAGCCGCGTTAAGTAGAGTCTTTTTCATGGGTGTAAAGCGCGCCACACTTATGAAGAAGAGGCTATGAGAAGTTTAGTTAATGTTCCCTTCTTTCATGATCTATGTCGTGCGATGAAAAGTCTCCTTATCCTTCTAATTCGTGCTATTCGCGATTGCAAAATCATGGCTCCCCGAAGAATGAATGGTAAAAGGAATGGGAATAGTGAAGGCCACGAGGATGGCAATGGAAATGGGCACCACCAGGCCCCACCAGTTCAGGAGCCCCAAGCACCGGAGCCAGTTGCCCATGCTGAGTTTCGGGCAACTATTCAGATGCTTGCGCAGGCCTTTACCACTCAGGTTAATCAGCAGGCTGTTGTGCATGTTCCGCAAAATAGAAATGCAGTGGAGGCTCGAGTTAGAGACTTCTTGAGAATGAACCCGCCAGAGTTCCTCGGGTCAAAGGTAGATGAGGACCCTCATGAGTTCCTAGATGAGATTGTGAAGATCACCCAAATCATGGGGGTGAATGGAGTGGAATGCATGGAGTTGTACTAGTTGAAAGGGGTCGCGCATATCTAGTTTTGCCAATGGAAAGATAGCAGACTCGCCGGAGCAGGCCCTGTTACTTGGGAAGAGTTCCATGTTGCATTCTTGGATCGATTCTTCCCTCGTGAGATGAGGGAGCTGAAGGCAACTAAATTTGTAAATATGAAGCAAGGGAGAATGACGGTGCAGGAGTATTCCCTCGAGTTCACTCGCCTATCAAAGTACGTCTCAGAGTTAGTAGCCGATCAGAGGGTGCGGGTGAACAGGTTCGTTCATGGAGTAGAGGGCTATTTGGACAAGGATTGTAGGACCGCTATGCTCCATTAGGATATGGACTTTCCTCGGATAGTTTTGTATGCCCGCCTGAGCCTTGGCCTATGCCCTAGTGGTTCGGGGCTCATTAGTCTCATTAGTACCAACTTTGTACTCTTCCACAGAACCACTAGGGGAGTCTTCCTCCTGCTCAGATGTAGAGGCTTCCATCAATATCCTTTGGGCTGGGCGGCACATAAGAGAGAGAGGGAGGCCAAGAGGGCTAGGACTGATAGTCACAGATTCTCACAACCGAGGTTAGGTGGTGGGCACCGACAACAGACCCACTAGAGATCATCAACCCCAACATCTTCAGCGATCAGTGTGTTACACCCCGTAAGTTCCTAATGTTTAGTCGGCATATTCGTACATTAGTCAAGAGTTTTAGAGTACGACGTATACGAGAAAAGGCCCGGGGAAAGGTCGAACGAGCACGGAATGGGGGGGGGGGAGTAAGGGAAAAGGCCGAACGAGCTGCCAAATAGAGGCAACGTGTCACGGACGCTCCCCCTCTGCGATGGGCTCCATGACACACCGGTATTTTGGCGTGATAGGGTACGTGCAACGGACCCCCTATCCAACACCCAAGTATATATATAAAGTCCTTTTAGTTGTTGATTCATTTTCCAATTCATATTCGGCCAGAAAGAGAAAGGTACGAGGTTTTCATATAATTTTCCTCCGTTTGGCTGCCAAATGCCATCTAAATTCAAATTAACTTCAGGCATCGGATTATAAGCCTGTAGGGAGCATTACTACGGAGTAAGTTTCTCAAAATTCTCCCGACAAATCGTAGCCCGTTGAGCAAAGATTGTCAGAATTGCTCCAAACTGATTTCTATACGATCGCAGGCTTTAACTAAGCATTTCTCCCTTCTAAACTCTCGAGAAATTATATGTTTTCGACCGTATTTCTTTAAGTTGAAGTATAGTTAATATTAGTGCTAAAAGTTATCATTTTTGTTGAATTTAGTACTGAAACTAGTATCATTCTCCCAGTAATACGATTATAGTTGGAAAGAGCTATTGAATACGAATTGAAACTTTCTAGTTAATCAGGAATCGGTGATCCAGGTATGCTAAGGAAAATTCGTTTGGCAAGTTAGTTTCTTTAGTATTATAACTCAGTTGAATCCCAGTAAGGGAGCCAGAAGTATATCTATTATGATTAGCTGTTGTTATTAGTGGATACCAGTATTTTATATTTAGTTTGGGATTGACTTTGCCCTGTATAGCCCTCCATAACCAACCCCAGGGTTACTAGCTGCGTCGACGCCCACCAGGGGTGAGCTGACGTCTCTCCAAGGAGTGGTATGCTGTCCGCGAGAGACGAAGATGGGTTCCCAGGTCCTCATACAGTCCATTCCATGGCTGGACTATTATATATTGTATCGGCACCACACCCCCCGTCGAGCCTAGTGCCCGGGGTGCAGATATCAGGAGTCCACTAGACTCAGACACAACTATAATTCAAGGGCCGAGCGGGCTCAGTTGTAGACCCAGGGGATTGGGAGGATGACTATAGTTATTAGATGACTCAGTGTGACCTTGTTAGGGGTATATAGATTGAAGTGTACTCGCCAGGGCCTATGGGGGCCCCAGGTGGGTTATTCTGTGCTGGTTGTACCTTCCCACTTATGGGGGCTAGGTAAGGTTCTTGTTTGCATTAGTTACTAATAGATTAGACAGCAGGGAGTTCAGCTATTCAGGTAGTATCTCTATTCCTCTCTTTCAGTTGCTTTCAGTTTTCTTTTAGTTCATTCAGTTATTTACAGTTACTGCCTTACATATTCGGTACATATTATTTTGTTGCCCTTCTTGGGGCGCTGTATTACTTGTGTGAAAGTGTCGATAGATGTGGACCAGGATCTCCTTACCTTTCATCCAGAGTTAGTAGAGCAGTCAGCTCCATTCCTCTGGAGCTAATAGCTAGAAGGTCTACTCTTTTTGTTTGTACAATTTACGGGTAGGTCGGGGCCTTGTCCCGACCATTATGTCACTCCTAGAGGCTTGTAGATTGTTCCAGATTTCCTGTGGTTAGTTTTGTTGACCTTGTGAGGCCCATGTATGCTTTATTTTGATGTGTTAGCTATGTGGGGCCTTGTTTAGCTGTTAGTTAGCGGCCTTGTCGGCCATAGCTTAGTTTAGGGATGGATTTACTTTACAGTTATAACTAGACATCATGGTGGTCTTGTTGGCCCGCATAACATTCCCTGTTGTTACTTGTTTCTACTTACCTATTTTCTTTTACAGGTGGCTATAAGGACTTGTCGGCTGAGGGCTGTGTTTACAGCCGAGATATAGCTCGTTGTTTTCTTGATTTGAAGATTAGGCATGCACCATAGGTGCAAAAGCTCAGTTAGGCCTGTTCAGATTCTAGTAGGACACCAGGTGCCAGTCATGCCTCCCAAGGTAGGGTGTGACAAACTTGGTATTAGAGACAGGTCGTATCCCAGGGAGTCTGCAAGCCGTGCTAAGTAGAGTCTTGTCTATGGATGCGTTGTGCACCACATTCTATAGGCAGGAGGCTGCGAGGCATGATAGGGTGGATACTCTTCTTTCTCTTCTAGTCGTACTATAGAGTTGTACAGTATAGGGTTGAGTCCCTAAGGTTATCATATTCTATTTATCTATAGAGAAATGTCAGACAGGCAACAACCCATGAATGGCAGAAAGTTGGACGTCGCAGCAAGAGAGGGCACTCGTGGGTGCCTCATGCAAATTCATCCTGATCTGAGGGCGATAGGGAAACTCCATATAGATCTCCCCAGTAGTCTCCACCCTGTTAGGAGCCGCCCAGAGCGACAGATGTGTCAGCACCACCTCCAACAGTTTCTATACTGATACCATCAGACCAGGAGGTCAAGAGTGCTGTTGTTACGTTAGCTCAGATGATGGCAGCGCAGCGTCAGCCAGTGGCACTGGTGGTTGCCGAATCTTCAAGAGGACCAGGTAGTTCGAGGGTCCAAGAGTTTCTTGCACTGAGTCCCCGCAGTTTACAAGGATGGACCGGGATGAGGACCCTCAGGACTTTTGGGACCAATTGCAGCGGATCTTCAGGGTAATGCATGCCACACCTGCGAAGTTGGTTGAGTTGGTGGTATTTCAACTGCGGGACATAGCAGTATTATGGTACGAGAGTTGGGAGAGGTCCCGAGGTAGAGATGTTCCCCCTCTGACTTGGTCTAGTTTTTTAGAGGCCTTTCTGGACCGCTATTTGCCGCAAGAAATTTGATAGGTCCGGGTAGATCAGTTTCTGCATCTGGAGTAGGGTTTGACGAGTGTTCGAGAGTATGCTATGAGATTTGACTCCTTGGCCCGATATGCACCAGCTTTTGTAGATACCATGCCAGCTAGGGTGCACTGATTTATTATGGGCCTGCTTTCAGAGTATGTAGAGACTTTTATTACAGCTACTTTATGAGAGGACATGGATATTACTCGTGTTCAAGCATTTTCTCTGAATATCGAGGGGATCAGACAACGACAGCGGGAGATAGAGAGGGAGAATCAGTATCAGTGCCGCAGGGCTAGACCTAGTGACACTCAGGCGGAGTTTCAAGACGGACCCAGGCCACGACTATCAGGTAGGCCACCCAGACCTCCACCTCCATAGCAGCAACAGGGTGGTAGACCAGGCCATCAGAGGTAGTAAGGGCTTGATGAGAGCTCACGACATGTTACACCTATGGACAAGAGGTTCACCTGATGAGAGACTATCCAGCCAGGGGTCAGAGTGAATGGGACCGACAGGACAAATCATCAGTAGGGTCACGTGCTCCATCATCTCCAGTAGGGCGTAGGCCCTCAACTCCAGCCGGTAGAGGCCGAGACAGGTCAGGGGCATCTAGCTCAGGCACCAGTCCAGATCGTACTTATGCTTTACTGGTGTTACAGGAGTTAGAGTCGTTGCCGGATGTGGTGACAGGTATGCCGGACATTCGCTTATTCTATTTATGTTTTGATAGACCCAAGTTCCACTTTGTCTTATGTGACACCACTAGTAGCCTGGAAGTTCAGCATCATGCCAGAATTTCTTCAGCGACCTTTTTTCAGTGTCCACACCCGTGGATGATTCCATTATAGCTAAAAGGATCTACCGGGGTTGCACAATAGAGGTTGTTGGTCGCCAGACTTTAGCAAATTTGGCAGAGTTAGAAATGATCGATTTTTATGAAATTATGGGTATAAATTGGCTAGCACCATGTTATGCCAATGTAAAATATTAGACCAAGACTGTCTGGTTTCACTTTCCAGGGGAGGTAGTATGGGAATGGAAAGGCAATACAGCCATGCCAAAAGGTAGGTTTATATCCTATCTTAGCGCGAGAAAATTGATAGCAAAGGGTTGCATCTATCATATCATCAGGGTTTAGGATGTCCAAGCAGAATCCCCAACTCTTCAGTCCATTCCAATATTCAATGAATTTCCAGACGTATTCCAAGATGAACTTCCTGGTATTCCCCCAGAATGGGAAATCGATTTTGCTATCGATCTATTACCAGGTACTCAGCCTATATCCATCCCTCCATACCGAATGGCTCCTGCTGAGCTCAGAGAACTAAAGGAACAACTGAAAGATATGTTAGATAAGGGTTTCATCAGGTCGAGTACATCACCGCGGGGTGCGCCAATTTTGTTTTTAAGGAAGAAAGATGGCTCCCTCCGCATGTGTATAGACTACCGGCAGCTAAATAAAGTCACTATTAAGAACAAGTACCAACTTCCTAGAATAGATGATTTGTTTGATCAGTTACAGGGGGCGAAGTATTTCTCAAAAATTGATTTAAGGTCTGGGTACCATCAAGTTCAGGTTCGAGAGAGGGATATCCCAAAAACCTCTTTTAGGACCAGGTATGACCATTTTAAATTCTTAGTCATGTCCTTCGGGTTGACAAATGCTCCTGTAGTGTTCATGGATCTGATGAACAACATCTTCAGGCCGTATCTAGACTTGTTTGTGATAGAGTTTATTGATGATATTCTGGTGTATTCTCGTTCAGAAGCAGAACATCGAAATCATTTGCGAACAGTGCTTCAGATTCTCAGAGATCGCAGTTGTATGAAATTTTTTCTAAATGTGAGTTTTGGTTGAATTCTGTAGCCTTTTTGGGCCATGTTGTGTCAGAGGCTGGTATTCAGGTAGATTCACAGAAGATTGAGGCAGTAAAGACATGGCCTAGACCGACAACTTCGACTAAGGTGCGCAGTTTCTTGGGGTTAGCCGGATACTACAGAAGATTTGTAGAATGGTTTTTGACCTTATTAGCGCTTTTGACCAAGATAACTCAAAAAGCAGTTAAATTTGACTAGACCGAGGCATGTGAACAGAGTTTCCAAGAACTGAAAAATTGATTGACATCGGCGCTAGTACTAGCGTTGCAAGAAGGATCAGAAGGTTTTCAGGTGTTGAGTTAGGATGTGTCCTGATGCAGCATGGTAAGGTGATTGCCTATGCTTCGAGGCAGTTGAGAAAATATGAGAAGAACTATCCCACTCACGATCTGGAGTTAGAGACAGTAGTCCACGCCTTAAAGATCTGGAGACATTACCTGTATGGGGTGCACATGGACATTTTTACCGATCATAAGAGCCTTCAGTATATTTTCACTCAGAAAGAGTTGAATCTATGGCAGCGTCGCTGGTTAGAATTGCTAAAAGACTACGATGTGAACATTTTGTATCACCTAGGAAAGGCCAACATTGTAACAGATTCCCTCAGTCATAGATCCATTGGGAGTTTAGCACATTTGAGGCCCGAACAACGAGAACTGGCCCGAGAATTGCACTAGCTAGCCAACTTAGCTGTCCGAATAGTGGACTCGGGAGACAATAGGGCTATAATTCAGAATACAGTGGTATCATTCCTGGTTGCAGAGGTAAAAGAACGGCAGTATGAAGATCCTCATTTAGCACAACTCAGAGATAAGGTACAACAGGGAGAAGTATCTGCCTTCGAGGTAACTGAGGATGGGGTTTTGAGATATAGGGGTCGTCTCTGTGTTCCAGATGTGGAAGGACTTCGCCAGCAGATCATGACAGAGGTACATTATTCCCGTTATTCTCTGCATCTAGGTTCAACAAAGATGTATCATGACATAAAAGAGATTTACTGGTGGCCGAGAATGAAAAAGGGTGTAGCAAAATTTGTAGCACAATGCCCTAACTGTCAACAGGTAAAGGAGGAACATCAAAAACCCGATGGATTGACACAGGAAATAGCAGTGGCTATGTGGAAATGGGAGGCAATCAATATGGATTTTGTGAAAGGATTACCCCGTACCAGATGCATATTTGATTCCATCTGGGTGATTATTGATGAATTGACGAAGTCATCTCATTTTGTGCCAGTCAGGACCACTTTCTCAGTTGAGGATTATACCGAATTATATATCAGGGAAATAGTTAGATTACATGGTGTCCCAGTATCTATCATTTCTGACAGAGGGGCACAATTCACAGCTATATTCTGGCAGTCTTTTTAGAGAGGTTTGGAAACACAAGTTAATCTGAGTATGACATTTCATCCTTAAACAGATGGACAGGAAGAACGTACAATTCAGACGCTCGAAGATATGTTATGAGCATGCGTGATAGACTTTGGGGGCAGTTGGGATGAACATTTACCCCTTATTGGACTTACTTACAATAATAGTTACTATTCGACAATTCAAATGGCACAGTACGAGGCCTTATATGGGCGAAAGTGCAGGTTCCAAGTTGGTTGGTTTGAGGTAGGAGAATCAGAGTTAATTGGACCAGATATAATCCATCAGTCAGAGGAGAAAGTAAAACTTATCAGAGAGCGCTTTCTGACAACTCAAAGTCGCCAAAAATCTTATGCTGATGTACGACGTATAAACTTGGAATTCAATGTAGACGACTGGGTATTTCTGAAAGTTTCACCAATGAAGGGCATGATGAGGTTTGGTAAAAAGGGCAAGCTTATCCCTAGGTTTATTAGCCCGTATCGAATCCTTCGGAGAATAGGTCAGGTGGCATATGAGCTAGATCTGCCTTAAGAATTGGAATCTGTTCACCCGGTCTTTCATGTATCGATGCTGCAGAAATGTATAGGAGATCCGTCCTGAGTTGTGCTAGTTGAGGATGTACAGGCTACTGAGGAGTTAGCCTACGAAGAGGTTCCAGTGGCCATATTAGATCGGCAGGCTCGTAGGTTGAGAACTAAAGACGTCGCCTTTGTTAAGGTACTGTGGAGAAACAAAAATAGAGAAGAGATGACATGGGAAGCCAAGGACGACATGAGATCCAGATATCCTCATTTGTTCCTGGCTTAATTCAGATTATACAGTTAAGGTAAAATTGGTCGTTCAGTTATTGTTTATAAGTTATGCTATATGTAATGCTCAGTTGTTTATCATCTTACTGTGAAGGAGTTGTTATAGTGTTATGTGAAATGCCTGTATTGGACTTTTATGCGTTTTAGGATTTTCAGATAATCCATATTACAAGGGAGACTCTGCCGAAATTTTTCCAAAATAATAATTGAAAGAGTTAAACTCCCATAGGCTGTAGTCGACATTCATGGATGAATGTTCCTAGGGGGGGGGGGG
>JACEIK010011986.1:0-20198 GCA_018107945.1 Datura stramonium | reverse complement strand
ACTCATGAGACTTGGTCGAGTAATTGAGGATAGTCATTCAATAGGGATTGGTCGATCATTTGAATGAACCTAAGTTATCAGTTCTGTAAGTAAGTATTGTTAAAGATCACAAGTGTATACCCAAAGCCGTTATGAACCCATGGGGAACAAAAACCCTAGTTATCCTTTAATTATCGATTTGCAAATAAAATCTGGACTGCTGTTTATTTTTATTATTGATTTTTATTAGAATCCCCCATTGTGAAGTAACTACCATGCGAGTTCATCTACCGGCTGTAATCTAGATCTTTCATATTCCCTGTGGGATCAACCCCAACCTCTAAGTTGGATTCTTTTTTGACAACATCCGCTTCATACTTCAGTTGGAAGTGTGGTTTGAGCGTTATCAACAATACTTTCACATTGGTCAAGTTATTTATCTTGGTTGTTGATTTATGGGGGTTAATAACATGATCATGCTCTTGCGAGCCTCTAATTATCTACCCGAATTGACCTCACAGTACATCATTGAGTGGTGAGGTGATAACACAATTCGAACGTATTTAGGTATCATCCCGTTTTGTAACCAAGTGAGACATATTAGGCATATTTTTATCCTAAATGCGAATCTAGTCTCTAGTTTCTGTTAAAGACAAGAACTCACGCCTCACATTCTTCATTCTATTTTAGTATTTCTCCTTCCGGGTTTGCACAAGAATTAAAGATATATTTTAATGATTGCGAATCATTAAAATAGTGTTATCAAGAATGCAAGAACAATCACATATGATAAACAACTCAACTAATTTAAGAATATGCTATACAATCATATTTTGTAGTCTCAACCCTAGAATGAGGGTTCTTAGCCACTCATAATCTTATACAAACTTACAAAATTATAATGGTTCATGTAGAAATGAAAAGTGAAAAAGAAAAGAAAAAGAACACTAGTTCCAAGCCTTGTCGATGATCTTCTACACTCCAAAATCGTGTGATATCCTTTAAAATAAAAAGCTAACTATCCTATTTATAGAGTGTAGGAATTTTGGTCGAGAATGACACCCAACGCACCATGCTGCCCAACGTGCCATTCCAGCAGCATTACACGACCATGATGTGTACCTTCACTGCTTAACCACGTCTAGAATGTAAGCCCTTAGTGTGGCACAGTGGCCATCGCGTCATTTCAGCACCGTGACACACCCTCCATCGCATAATGCAGCCAGCGTGACACGACCTTGTTGTGCACGCCCACTATTTAGGCATTTGACATGCATTGCTCCTTGCCATGGCACGACCTTGTTCGCACCAAACTCCTTCCATAGAACGAATTTGACTTCAAATGCCATTTTTAGCTTGTCTAATGTCCCATCATCTGACCATATAACATCCATCTTCAAGTTAAGCTCCATCCATTTACAATATCCACCTACAAAAGGCCTAATCACACATGTTAGTCCAAGGACACAATTTAATCAAAACATATGAGATCATAATCGAATTAGTTCACAAACTAAGCTAAAATATAGGCATAAAATGAAATTTGGACATATAAATACACCCAAGATCACCACCCCACACTTAATATATTGCTCGTCCTCGAACAACTCTTTTATATCTCATGCTACAAGGACAACTTTAACATCACTAATTGAAACAAGATCACTCAAACTAAGTCTACAACGACTATCATAGATGACAAGTCCTTATCAAGCATGATTTATTCAACAGATTTAAACTCGTGAACAACTACTTCAAGACCTCCTACCTCAAGAACCGACTCCACAATAGTAGCAAACTCATGCAAGTCACCAAACCAAGAAATCAAATACGTCACCTATATTTCATCAACCATGTGCCAGCACAAAAAGAGAGTTACCCATATTCACTCGCAAATATACAAGTTAAAAAATGGGTATAAGAATAAATTGCGCTCACTTTCACAAAGAATTTCACATGCCACATATGACGATCCATAAGCTTGCCCTTAGCGTACTACTCCGCTAATATAAGAACATTAAAATGTAAGATCAACTATAACTTTATAGGTTGTAATGTAGTCTAAGGAACGGGTAAGAACTATTCTGGCCAATAATAGGGACTATCTTTCCTAAGCGCTTTAATACATCACAAGTTTCTCATTAAGCATTTTTCATCAATCAACTAACTTTTCCCCTGCTCTTTTTATCTATAAAATTCCTTTGTTTTCCCATTTATTTAAGAAAGTTCACACACTTTTTTCAATCATCTAATGATATAGGATTGGGTGATCAGTCTCAGCCTTGATGTTAGCTTCGCTCCCATACTAGTCCAGTCCAGCCCCAGCTTGGGTGAGTCCTCATCATCCGAGGACATTAGTTTTGTCATATGTTCATTCTTTTATGTCTTTTAGTTTTTAGATTTTGGTAGAGCTAGTTGGGGGTGTTGTCCTATCATCTCATCTATGATTAGAGACTTTTCAGACAGTATGTACAGATGTTCAATGATATTGGCTTGTAGCCCATTCATGCTCTACGAGATTCTAGTCTTCCACACATGTTATGGTTTATGCTTTATTTTCGTTCAGTCTTATTCTCTTAATCATGCTATGTATGTGCCATGGCTTAGCTTGAAGATATTCATAGTTCTAGGTCCCGTGTCGTGGTTTGGGGTCCATGCTCGAGTCGTGAAAATTTTCCTCAACTCTCGGGGAAAAAAATTGTCCAAGAAAGCTATCACAAACTCATTTCAATCCATTGGAGCTATGCCTGCCCTATGGCCCTCCTTCCACTGCTTGTACCATATATGAGTTATGCCCTTCAGTTGATAGAAAGACAAATCTGCAGTCTCCTCCCCAGAGATCCCCATAATTTGGGTGATGTTTTGGATCTCATCAATGAATTCTTATGAATCCTTGTCCACCTTCAAACTATAAAACTCCGGCGGGATCATCCTAATAAGATCTCGCACTATTTTCACTATGGCATTCCCGTTAGGGTCCACAGATGCAACCACCTGATGGTTGACCTGTGCCGTCATAGACTATGCCAATACTTCGAATGTAGCCTAAAACTCCACATGGGAAACATGTTTGTTCATTGGGTTTACTAGAGTTGGATAATTCCTATTTTTGTTTCTCCTTCCGTTTGCTCGCCTGGGAGGCATTGTTAGCGAATGCGTAGAGCACTAGTTAGAAAGGAAACTTACAATTTACACTCTATCGCATGATAAGAGGCATAAAAGAAAGGAAATTTCCTAAAACATCTTGTAGCCTCTTCCTTATAAGTGAGGCGCGCTTCACACCCATGAAAAAGACACAACTTAACATGACTTTCAGATATCCTAGGACTCCCTTAATCTGGATGCTCTAATACCAAGTTTGTCACGATCTCAGTCTACAACCTGGACGTGACATGGTGCTTAGAGCCACAGGTGACCCCAAGCTAACCCATGATATAACATATGTAATGCCCCAGAAACTCAAAGACTAGACCCGAGAGTTAAAACGGAGAAAATTAAAAAATCTGCACCATGTCACAAAACGAGTCATTTTGTGACCCATGGGGGTGACACGAGTCATTAAGTGACTCGTGGTGAGGAACTTAAACTTGATTGAAAATTTTGGAAAAGGGGGTGACCACGAGTGTGACCATGATTCATGGTCAACACCATGAGTCGTGGGGTGATCTGTGGTCAGTGTTTGATTGGAAGTTGGAGAAGTCTGGCAGTGTACTCAACGGGTCCTCACCACGACTCGTTTGGGGCATCACGAGTCGTAGTGTCGCCCGTGGTTAGTCCAGGACATTTTAGGAAGTGTTGGCGACTGGTGGATCACCACGAGTCGTTGGGTACACCATGAGTCGTCATGTCCCCATGGTGACCACTATGGGATTTTGGCATTGTACCTCACGAGAGGTGACCACGACCCGTGGTCACTAGGCACGACCCGTTAGGTCCCTCGTGGGGGACTGAAAGTCAGTTTTTCCTGTGAATTTCCTAAGGGTGTTTTAGTAATTTCCAAACCTCCTAGACTCTAGCCTACATCATTTTGGTATATTTTAAGGGAATTTAGAGGGGCTAAATGGTTCCACCCCTCTCATTCCCACTCAATTTTTCTCAGAAATTGCGTAAGTCTTATCTCAAATCTCTCAAGTGAGGTCTAGGGTTCGTCATTAATTGCAACCATTCAAGATCCTTTCTTCAAGGAAATTTTAGCCAAGTATGTGGGAATTCAATAAGAGAATAGTTCTTCCCTTGTGTCCCCAAAATTCTCCCTATTTTCTTTATCAGTTCTAGCCCTGCATATTATCGAATATTAAGAAATTATTAGTCAAACTTCATTTAAATTATGTGGAATATCATTCTATGTTAATTGTAGATATTTTCCACTAGCTTGTGATAGAAATGATGTTTGTTCCTGTAAAGTGAAATTTAACTAAGTTTCTCCTTTCACTTTCACTTCTGTTCTGAAATTATTTGTTAGAGAAAACAACTCGCTGAAGGTGTACAACATTGCAGTTATTTTTCTTATCTTGAGAGTAGAAAAAGACTAGAATCTTGCAATAGTGATTAAACCTTAAAAATTTTCCTGATTTTATCAGTATTGTGGATTCCCGTGTTATTTATGTATGTTGAATTCTCAGTCAGATACATGTTAGCCCAGTTTCCGTCAAAATGTTAGAGTACTCAGTGTCAGTCAGAAATGTCAGCTGATCAGTTTGACTACAAAAATTCTCAAGGTGTCAGTAGTGCCTCCCAGTTATTAGAATCAGACTCAGAATCAATTTTAGTGGTTTGTTAGACGGTCATGACACTTTCAGATAAGAAACTCTGACTAGCCTTAGGACCCCAGTTTCATATTACAGTTTGTTCTTTAGACGATTATGACGCTTTTAGATAAGCAGCTCTGACCAGTCGTAGAATTCAATTACAGAATTTGGTCCGATAAGACTCTTAGGGTACTTTCAGATAGGTATTCCTGACTTAGCCTTGGGCCCTAGTTTTGAGCTCTCAGCTTAGTAGTCAATTTAGAAATATCCAGTGGGTGCAGGACTTAGCACCGAGCGAACTGGGGTTCTAGTGCACCCAGGTTCCCAAAACTACGTTGCCACCATAGGTTATAGTTTTATTGGCCTCATGGCCCCAGATTTGTGATCACCTAGTTTCATGCCTTTATACCCTGGAAATGTATATTGGGTCCTACCTATGTGGTGTATACATCGGACTCCACGTCTAGCTCACGTGGTTACATGTCGGTTAGAGACTCACCTACTAGTTAGTTCAGCCTCAGTTTAGCTCAGTTCAGCTCAGTCTCAGCTTGGCTCAGCTCAGAACAGTTTCAGACTACTCAGTACAGTTATGAGTCTAGTATAGTCTTTCAGACCAGTATCTCAGATTCAGAGCATGCCTTTGATCATCATATAGGGTCATTTAGACCATCTCAATTTATTACAATTATTTCAGCTTCAGTAGTTTTAAATGGTCATTGCATGTCTGTTCAGTACAGTTACTTATTCCTTGTGTTATATTTTCTCTCACTTACTCAATACATTCAAAGTACTGATGCATACCTTTTATGTTGTATCATTTTATGATACAGCTGCAGGATCTCAGTCTTAGCCTCACTGGCCGATCGCTCTCAAAAAACTCCAATTGCACTTTTGGTGAGTCCTCATCTTCCGAGGACGAGGATCATTTATTTTAGTTCTATTTTCTTCTCTACAGACTTGGAGTTAGCTGGGGCTTGTCCCAGCAGCTCATCAGTTGTAGTGGCTTTCAGATGCAGACTTGGATTTGTTTTCAGACTTGTAGTTTTGTTCAGATGTTTTGAACATCATGATTCATCTTTATTTTCATTTAGGTTTTATGTCATTATTCTGAAGGCTTCCGCTATACTTATATGTTTACTCAGAATTCCAGTGTTATGATAGACCATGGGTTGACTTGGGGTTACTTGTGACTCCAAGTACCGTGTCCCATCCAGGGTATAGACTCGGGGCGTGAAAAATATGGTATCAGAGCACTAGGTTTAGAGTATCCTTGGATGTCTAAAACAAGCATCGAGTAGAGTCCCTTTCATGGGTGTGAAGCGCGCCACACTTATAACGGGGAGGCTATGAGATGTTATTAGGAAAACTCCCCTTTCTTCATTCTCTTTAATCGTGCGTTGAAATTCAATTCAAGAATCGTTCTCCTAACTCGTGCTTTGTTTTGTTTCAGTGAATTATGCCTCCTCAATATGGTTGCGGATGAAGGGACAGTAACGCTCACCGACCTGCCCCACCAGTTCCAGCATCCCCTCAGGACGACTCAGTATCCATCGCAGAGTTCAGGGCAACTATCCAGCTGCCCGCTCAAATAGTTACCAACCAGGTGAACCAGCAGGTAGTTCCAATCAACAATAATGGGTCTGCAGAAGCTGCCCGAGTACGGGACTTCACTTGGATGAACCCTCCAGATTTTCAGGGATTTAAGGTAGGAGTACCCACAGGAGTTTGTGGACGAGATTAGAAATATCACCCGTATTATGGGTGCCAGCTCCTCGGAGAGTGTGGACTTGGCTTCCTACCAGTTAAAAGGGGTCGCCAGATCTGGTACGAGCAACGGAAGGAGGAGAGACCAGCGAGAGCAGGACTAGTGGAATGGGAGGAGTTCACTACAGCCTTCCTAGACAGATTCTTCCCTCGAGAACTCAGGGAGGCAAAAGTAGCGGAGTTCATGAATTTGAGACAGGGAAATAGAACAGTAGAAGAATATGCTCTGGAGTTCACCAGCTTGTCTAAACATGCTCCAGAGATGGTGGCCGAGCCAAGGGCTCGCATGCTAAAGTTTGTTAATGGGGTGTCGAACCTGGTCCTCAAAGAGTGTAGGAATGCGATGCTGATTAAGGATATTGACCTCTCCAGCCTTATTGTTCATACCCAGCAGATTGAGGCAGAAAAACTGAAGGACATGGAGCAGAAGAACAAGCGGGCAAGGATTGGCCAATCAGATTATGGCCACCAAAGGTTCGGTGGTAGTAGCCGCCGACAGCAGCAGCAGAGGGCTCCAACACCCAGCTCAGCCAGCGTCCCTACCTTTTGGTAGGTGGAGAATTTGGCTCTCAGTCTTAGAGCTACAATGCCAGCAACAGATATCCAGCTTGCCCTAAGTGTGGCAAGAACCACCCAGGAGAGTGCCTTCAGGGTCGAGAGGGTTGTTTTGCTTGTGGACAACTTGGTCATCGGCTTAAAGAGTGTCCGTCAGGAGGACAAGGAAGGTCGCAATCCACTACCTCAGCAGCTCCAGCAGGTTGACCAGCTCAGTAGGCCATTACTTCATGTATGGATGATGGTCAATGCCAAAACCATTTTTATGCATTATCATCTCATCAGGATCAGGAGAATTCACCTGATGTGGTCATGGGTATGTTATGTCTTCTCCACCTTGATGTATATGCCCTACTAAATCTAGGAGCCATACTATCGTTTGTGACTCATATATAGCTTCTCAGTTTAATATCAGTCCAATGGACCTCTTAGAACCATTTTCAGTCTCCACCCCAGTTGGCGAGTCATTTAGAGCTAGTCGGGTGTATAGAAACTGCCCAGTCTCAGTTTTCAATAAGGTCATTCTAGTTGATCTTGTAGAATTAGAAATGGTCGATTTTGACCTCATTCTTGGCATGGATTGGTTACACTCAGGTTATGCCTCAATCGACTGCAGAACAAGAGTTGTCAAATTTTAATTTCCTAATGAGCCAATGTTAGAGTGGACGAGCAGCAGTTCAACGCCTAAGGGTCGATTTATTTCCTACCTTAAGGCCCAGAAGCTTATTTCTAACGGATGTATCTATCATCTAGTTCGGGTCAAAGTTTCCAACTCTAAGACCCCAACTATCCAGTCAGTCCTTGTTGTTAGTGAATTTCCTGATGTGTTCCCTAAAGATCTTCCCAGAGTTTCTCCTGAATGGAAAATCGACTTTGGTATAGACCTTCTCCCAAATACTCAGCCCATCTCCATCCCTCCTTACAAAATGGCTCCAACTGAGCTTAAGGAGTTGAAGGAGCAGCTAAAAGACCTTCTAGGGGTTTTATCAAACCCAACATCTCTCCCTGGGGTGCTCCAGTGTTATTCATGCGAAAGAAAGACGGTACCCTCAGAATATGCATCGATTACCGTCAGTTGAACAAGGTCACAGTCAAGAACAAGTATCCCCTACCCTGAATTGATGACCTGTTCGACCAACTTCAGGGAACCAGTTGTTTCTCCAAAATAGATCTCAATTCGGGGTATCATCAGCTACGAGTCATGGAGTGTGACATACCAAAAACAACTTTCAAGACTCAGTATGGTCACTATGAGTTTGTGGTTATGTCCTCCAGACTAACAAATGCCCTCGCAGCCTTTATGGACCTGATAAACAGAGTCTTCAAGCAGTATCTGGATATGTTCGTCGTTGTAGTTATCGACGATATTCTAGTATACTCTAAAAATGAGGAAGAGCAGGATAATCACCTGAGGATAGTGCTTCAGACACTCAGGGACCGCCAGTTGTTCGCCAAGTTCAACAAGTGTGAATTCTGGTTAAAGTCCGTGACTTTCCTGGGTCATGTGGTCTCAGGTGAAGGTATATAGGTTGATCCTCAAAAGATAGCAGTGGTGAAAGACTGGCCCAGACCTACCTCCCCAACCTAAATTAGAAGTTTCTTGGGTCTAGCTGGGTATTACCGGCAATTTGTAGAAGGATTTTCCTCTATTGCATCTCCTCTAACTAAGTTGACTCAAGAAAAGGTGAAATTTCAATGGTCAGATGCGTGTGAGAAAAGTTTCCAGGAGTTGAAGACTCGACTCACTACCGCTCCAGTGTTGACCCTACCGAAAGGATCAAATGGATTTGTAGTCTACTGCGACGCTTCCAGAGTTGGACTTGGTTGCGTTCTTATGCAGAGGGGGTAAGGTGATAGCGTATGCCTCCAGACAACTCAAATTTCACGAAAAGAATTATCCGACCCATGACTTGGAGTTGGTAATGGTGGTGTTTGTGTTGAAAATATGGACACTATCTGTATGGGGTTGACGTTCACGTCTTCACCGATCACAAGAGCCTTCAGTATGTATTCAGTCAGAAACATCTAAATCTTCGGCAGAGAAGGTGGTTAGAGCTCCTGAAGGACTATGACATGAGCGTGCTATATCACCCGGGCAAAGACAATGTGGTGGTTGATGCCCTGAGAAGAGTTTCTATGGGGAGCGTGACTCATGTTGAGGAATGTAAAAAGGAACTGGCGAAGGATATTCACCAACTAGCTCGGTTAGGGGTGCAGTTGGTCTCAACTGAGGGTGGAGTGGTAATGCAAAGTGGGTCAGATTCCTCTTTGGTTGTTAAAGTTAAGTCCAAACCGGATGAAGATCCCATCTTACTTAAGCTAAAGGAAGCGGTTCTCAGAAAAGAGGTTGAGGCTTTCTCCAAAGGGGGAGATGGTATGCTCCGTTACCAGGGCAGATTGTGTGTACTGGACGTTGGTGATTTGAGACAGCAGATACTGGTTAAAGCACACAGCTCGAGATATTCCATCCACCCTGATGCTACTAAAATGTACTGTGATTTACGAGATATTTACTGGTGGAACGGCATGAAGAGAGACATTGATGAATTTGTAATTAAATGCCCGAATTGCCAACAAGTCAAAGTAGAACACCAAAGACCGGGAGGTATGACTTAGGATATCAACATACCCATGTGGAAGTGGGAAAAAGTAAATATGGACTTTATTACGGGTCTACCTTGGACTTGTCGGCAACATGATTCAATCTGGGTAACAGTAGACTGGATGACTAAGTCAGCACACTTCCTCCCAGTTAAAACTATAGATGCAGCTAAGGACTATGCTAGACTTTATATCCGGGAGTTGGTCAGACTTCATGGGGTGCCATTATCCATTATCTCAGATAGAGGTACCCAGTTCACCTCTCATTTTTGGAAGTCTTTTCAAAAGGGACTTGGTACCCAGGTCAAGCTCAGCACAGCTTTTCACCCACAGAGAGATGGACAAGCTGAGCGGACTATTCAGACCCTAGAAGATATGTTGAGAGTGTGCGTGATCGATTTCAAGGGCATTTGGGATGATCACTTTCCTCTCATCGAGTTTGCTTACAATAACAGCTACCACTCCAGTATCCAGATGGCCCTGTTTGAGGCATTGTAAGGCAGGAGGTGTATATCTCCTATTGGGTGGTTTGAAGTGGGTGAAGATACTTTAATCGGGCCAGGATCAGTTCATGAAGCTATGCAGAAAGTACAACTTATCCAAGAAAGATTAAAAACAGCTCAGAGCTGTCAAAAATCTTATGCAGATGTGAAGAGAAGAGAACTAGAGTTTGCAGAGGATGACTGGGTTTATCTGAAAATTTCACCCATGAAAGGGGTGACAAGATTTGGGAAGAGGGGAAAGCTCAGTCCGAGATATGTGGGACTCTATAGAATTCTGAGGCGAATTGGCAAGGTAGCTTATGAACTGGAATTGCCTTCAGAATTGGCATATGTGCACCCAGTATTCCATGTGTCACTATTGAAGAAGTGCATCAGTGATCCAACTTCAGTTGTTCCATTGGACAGTGTGGGAGTGAATGATAGTCTCTCATACGAAGAGGTCCCAGTCCAGATCCTTGATTGTTAGGTTCGTAAGATGAGGAACAATGAGGTAGCTTCGGTCAAAGTCTTTTGGAGGAATCAACAGGTTGAGGGAGCTACATGGGAAGCCGGAGTAGATATGATGGCTAGATACCCCATTTGTTCCCTTCCGGCTAAGTCTTAGTTTAAGGTATCAACTTCCTCCCCAAAACTGCTTTCGGTTCGTATTTTTCAGTTTCTTTCATGTAAATGAATATGTGTATGATTAGTGAATTCAGTTTAGACTTGTGATTCAGTTCAGAGGTAGTCACTCCATTAGTTTTCAGCTTTCATGATCAATATTTGTATATAAAGAATGCTATTCTCTGCTTTCCTGCGTGTTTTCCAACATTCGAGGATAAATGTTCCCAAGGGGGAGATNTAAACTTGAGTATAATCATACATTGGCACGTAGTTCTAAGGCCTGGATTTGTATATAAAGAATGCTATTCTCTGCTTTCCTGCGTGTTTTCCAACATTCGAGGATAAATGTTCCCAAGGGGGAGATATTGTAATGCCCCAGAAACTCAAAGACTAGACTCGAGAGTTAAAATGAAGAAAATTAAAAAATCTGCACCAGGTCACAGTACGAGTCATTTTGTGACCCGTGGGGGTGACCACGAGTCATTAAGTGACTCGTGGTGAGGACTTTGAACTTGATTGAAAATTTTGGAAAAGGGTGTGACCACGGGTATTACCACGATTCGTGATCAACACCACGAGTCGTGGGGTGATCCGTGGTCAGTGTTTGATTGGAAGTTGGAGAAGTCAGGCAATGTACTCAACGGGTCCTCACCATGACTCGTATGGGGCATCACGAGTCATGGTGTCGCCCGTGGTGAGTCCAGGAAGTTTTAGGTAGTGTTGTTGACGGGTGGGTTACCATGAGTCGTGGTGTCCCCCGTGGTGACCAGTATGGAATTTTGGCAGTGTACCTCACGAGGGGTGACCTCGACCCGTGGTCACTGAGCATGACCCATTAGGTCCCTCGTGGGGGCCTGAAAGTCAGTTTTTCCTGTGAATTTTCTAAGGGTGTTTCAGTAATTCTCAAACCTCCAAAACTTTAACCTACATTATTTTGGTATATTTTAAGGGAATTTAGAGGGGATAAACGGTTCCCCCCTCTCATTCCCACTCAGATTTTCTTAGAAGTTGCTTAAGTCTTCTCTTAAAGCTCTCAAGTGAGGTCTAGGGTTCGTCATCAATTGCAGCCATTCAAGCTCCTTTCTTCAGGGAAATTTTAGCCAGGTATGTGAAAATTCAATAAGAAAATAGTTCTTCCCTTGTGTCCCAAAAATTTCCCTATTTTCTTTATCAGTTCTAGCCCTGCAAATTATCGAATGTTAAGAAATACATTTGGCATGGTGCTAGAACCTTATATAGAGATGTTTTTGCTAGTATTGACCCAGATTTAGATGCTCATTAGTCAAACTTCGTTTAAATCATGTGGAATATTATTCTATGTTAATTGTAGATATTTTCCACTAGCTTGTGACATGAATGATGCTTGTTCCTGTAAAGTGAAACTTAGCCCTAGTCCTTGAGAGTAGAACAAGACTAGAATCTTGCAATAGTGATTAAACCTTGAAATTTTTCCTGATTTTATCAGTGTTGTGGATTCCCATGTTATTTGTATATGCTGAATTCTCAGTCAGATACATATTAGCCCAGTTTCAGTCAAAATGTTAGAGTACTCAGTGTCAGTCAGAAATGTCAGTTGATCAGTTTTACTACAGAATTCTCGAGGTGTCAGTAGTGCCTCCCAGTTATTAGAATCAGACTCAGTATCGATTTTAGTGTTTCGTTAGGCAGTCATGACACTTTCAGATAAGAAGCTCTGACCAGCCTTAGGAACCCAATTTCATATTTCAGTTTATTCTCTAGACGGTTATGACACTTTCAGATAAGCAGCTCTGGCCAGTCTTAGAATCCAGTTACAGAATTCGATCCGATAAGACTCTCAGGGTGCTTTCAGATAGGTATTCTTGACTTAGTCTTGGGCCTCAGTTTCGAGCTATCAACTTAGTAGTCAGATTAGAAATATCCAGTGGGAGCAGGACTTAGCACCGAGTGGACCGGAGTTCCAGCGCACCCAGGTTTTCAGAACTACGTTGGCACCGTAGTTTACAGTTTTATTGGCCTCATGGCCCCAGATTTGTGATCACCTAGTTTCATGCCTTTATACCCTGAAAATGTATATTGGGTCCTACTACGAGGTGTATACATCGGACTCCACGTCAAGCTCACATGATTACATGTTGGTTATAGACTCTCCCACTAGTTAGTTCAGTCTTAGTTTAGCTCAGTTCAGATCAGTCTCAGCTTAGCTCAGTTTAGAACAATTTCAAACTACTCAGTATAGTTATGAGTCCATTATAGTTTTTTAGACCAGTATCTCAGATTCAGAGCATGCCTTTGACCATCATATACTCAGTTTATTATAGTTATTTCAGCTTCAGCAATTTCAGTTGGTCGTTGCATATCTGTTCAATACAATTACTTATTCCTTGTGTAATGTTTTCTCTCACTTACTTAGTACATTCAAACTACGGACGCATATCTTTTATGCTGTATCATTTTATGATACAACTGCAGGATATTAGTCTCAGCTTCGCTGGCCTATCGTTCTCTGAAGACTCCAGTTGCACTTTTGGTAAGTCCTTATTTTCCGAGGACGAGGATCATTTATTTCAGTTTCTCTATAGACTTGGAGTTAGCTGGGGCCTTGTCCCAGTAACTAATCAGTTGTAGTGGATTTCAGACTCAGACTTGGATTTGTTTTCAGACTTGTAGTTTTGTTCAAATGTTTTGAACGTCATGATTCAGCTTTACTTTCAATCAGGTTTTATGTCATTATTCTAAAGGCTTCAACTATATTTATATGTTTACTCAGAATGCCAGTATTGTGATAGACCATGGGTTGACTTAGGGCTACTTGTGACTCCAAGTATCGTGTCCCGTCCAGGGTATAGACTTGGGGCGTGACAGCATATTACTAACATGACTTGAATTTAAATAGGGAATTGAGCGGAAGCTAGCTGAATTGTAAACCATTCATTTATATGCATAAGGATATAGTTTGATAAAAACACTGAGTCCTAAGCTGAAACTAACATTACATTATTTGAAAGCCTCTACTAATTGATGAGCTGCTAGGACAAGTCCCTAGCTAACTCCTAAGTCTGAAAACTAAAATAAGATAAAATAACCGAAATAAAGAAGATAACTCCAGTCCTCGAAAGATGAGGACTCACCGCTGCTAGCTGACCAAGTCCGAAACATGTCTAACCGCAGGACTGTGCTTGAGAACCTGAACGTATATCATAAAATGATATAGCATAAAGAGTATGCGGTTAGTACTTTGAATATACTAAGTATATGTGATATGCAACTGAAGTTTAAAATATGCTAGTAATTTGAGAAAGTCTATACTAAGTATATAACCGAATGCATAAGCAGGAGCATAGCACAATGAACCTACCTGAGATGCATCAATTCTAACATGACATGCTATTCTGAAAGTAGTTAATGAAAATATGAGTAAAATTGATTTTAAGGGTAATGTGCATGCACTAAAAACTGAAGTGGTAACTGTAACTGGAAACTGTACTGAAATTGAAACTAAATTGTGGGAGATCCTATTAACCGACAAACTCCAATGTGAGTTTCATGGAAGCCTGACCTATAACCCTGGTTAGGAGGGTGTTCATACCTTGCCAAGGGTAAGAACCGTGACTGGTATGATTTCACTCATAAGTTTAGGGAAACACTCTCAACTAACGAGGAACCCTGCATGAGCCCATTGAGACCAGGAAAATACTCTCAATTGGCGAGAATCCCTTATTCCTCGGGCAAAGGGATACACTCTTTACGATCGAGGATTCCTTATCCTACGGTGACATGTAGTTCTGAGACTTGAGTACGCTGAACCCCGACCTACTCGGTGCTAAGTACTACTCCCAACTGAACATAAATACTGATAATCTAAAATTGATGTCCCAAGACTATTCAGAACTACTTTATCTAAAAGTCTCCCGAGAGCCTAAAGGACCATGAACATACTGATACTGATGGCTCAAAACTGATGTTGTAAGACTAGTAAAAACCACTTTATCTAAAAGTGTCCTGAGAATCTAAAGAATTATAAACATACTGATCATACTAAAATCATAAGAAAATCATAGGCTTAAATCATATTGTAAATCATGCATACTGAGATCATGGTAAAATCATATATTCAAACGGATCATATTTTTCGAAAACAAATGTTAAATAATGGCTTGAGTAGTATCAAGTTATGGTTATAAATCATGCAATCAAGAGTGAAATCATGAATATTATTTGCTACTCATCATAAGAACCTTGAAAAACATGAGGGAAATCGTATATAGAATGGAAACTCTAACACATGATTTCTAGAAAATTGAATTTACTAAGGTTTTTGAAAATAATTGGGACACAACGGTGAAAGGAAATCCTCGTTAAAGTCCCACATACCTAGCTTGGAGAAATCTCTACTAGCACTTGAATCCTGAAGCACTTGGAGAGGAACCCTAGGTGTTCTTGAGTCTTGAGGGAAGAAGAACTAAAGTCTGTACGGTGATTGAGAGAAGAATGAGGGATTAGACTAGGAAAACCCCTTTAATATGCCCCATAGGAATTTCAAAACGACCTCACTTAGGAGTTAAAATCATAAAAATTTACTAAAATACCCTTGGGTCGTTGTCCGTCTTAATGACTCGTTGGATCCATCTATTATTTCTGAAGCTAATTTGTTGCTTTCTGATTCTCCAACCAACGACTAGACAAGACGACTCATCATCATATACCATGAGTCATCCTTTGACTCGTGGTCTGTAGACCATCCTTTCACCTTCTCTGAGCTTCTTCTAACGAATCATCATCACGGGTTGTCACTCGTCATAACGAGTCGTTACATCCTTCCGTTGTTACTGAACCAAATTTTGAACCATTCAGAACTCCACTTAACGCCCCATCAGGACAATCTGTTACATCATGTAACGAGTCGTTACTTAACTCGTTGGTCCTGAAAAGTCTGGAATGCTGGCTACAGCAAGGCATATAATGGATCGTCGTCCTCACAACGACTCGTTCCTTGAGTTGTCCTATGACAAAATTTCTAACTTTTTGTTGGTTTCTTGCTTCAAGTTCGGGGTCTAATATTAGAAATTTTTGGGGTGTTACAAATAAATATTTCGCGCAAATGATAATTTGGTGAAATATTTTATTGAGGCATTGCCGATCTCAACATTTGAGAAGTTGTTATACAAGAACGAAATTCATCGTTTTCAAAATATCAAATGAAGTTTTCATCAGGGAGAGTAAAATACGTGATGTAATCTTTTCTTTAACCAAGATTTGTCCCTTTGAATTTCTTGTAAAGGTTTTTAACGAGGCATCAAGCAATACGTATTTCAAGATATGTGTACTCTTTTTGTTTCACTAGAATTTTTTTTTCACTTAATTTTTTCTAGTAAGATTTTAATGAGGTATATTATCTATGGACATTCAAGGAGGAGTATTATAAAATATATTATTTATGTGGATGTTCACTAAATATAATTTTTCCACACTCTTCACCATTATATGTTGTGATACCCACACCTCCGCTACCTCCTCAATTGATCTCTTACACCTCCATAATCTTTTTCATTTTCAAGGTTAATGTCATATTTATGATACTCTTTCATGTTCTTCTATGTAAACCTATAAATATAGGTATTGAATTCATGTTGTATCCACTTGGATGAACAAGAAAAATCTCCTCTCTTATCTCTTTACATTTCTTATTTATATATATTTGTTTGCTCTCATTTTATAATAAAAATATCATTATTATCGAATGTACAAAAATGTCTTTGGTCGACCATATTTGCTCTTCTATAAAATAAAAAATATATTTATTGCAGGGGTTTCTATTAGTGCTATCACTCTCGAAGGTAAAAAATCATGAATTTGAGTGAGTGACGGATATACTCATGTTGTTTAAACATAAATTGTGATGAGGTCAATTGGTTCAACTTGTCTAAATTTTTCGGAAAGAATATATTGTTTCGTCGAGAATGCTAGAATTGCTTTCGATATTTATATAATAAGAAATATTAGTAAAAAATATATTTGGAATAACATTTTTTCTATGTTTTATGTTTGAACTATTAAATGCTTGCATTGTTTATTTGAACTATATCAACTTTATCAAAATATACTTTGAAGCTGGCTAGATAAAGTGTGAATACAATCGTCAAAAAGGGTTGTGACAACTTAATTTGCTCAAAAAATTTCGTCCACATGGGAGCTAATTCATTAATTTTGAGGTTGTTTTGATAAATAGCTGGTGATAGTTCAGGTAAGAAACTCGCAAAAAGTGATACTTTAGCCGTGTGTTTTTGACCATTATCTCTTTCTTTTTTTAATTTCTCAGTTAATTTCTTTTAATTATCCAAGTGGAGTGTCATTTAGCACTATTTTTAAACCAAAAAAAAATGTACACCATGCACCATCAGATACTAGTCGAGGTGTGTTATGTAATAATTGGTGATAGTTCAGTTAATAAGCGCGAACACTTGATAGTTCATATTCAAAACTCAAAAAATGATACTTCAAATATGTTTTGACCATTATCTCTTATAATAATTATAGTAAATGTACAAATCTGATTAGTAAATACGATATACATTTTTAACTCCAATTTATAATACTTTTTAAAAATGGCATCTTTAAATCTCTAATGACACGTTTAAAATTATAAATTTTAATTATATTAATAATTTAAGGCTTTTATTTCCTTTTAAATTTTATGTTTATTAAAAGTTATCATATATTTCCTCCAGTTTAAAATAAGTGGTGTTTTAGCTTAGGCACACCCCTTAAAAAATTACCCATTCCTAAAAAGTAACATATATTTTTACCCACTTACCCTTAATAAATATCTTAAAAAGATGTAACTCTTTACTAATATTTCTTTTGATTATATTAACTCTTTCCATTTAAATAAGAATATAATAGAAAGAACATTATTAATATCTTCTTAATTATGTGAAACATCACTTATTTTGAAATAAGAACAAAATATTAAAACACCACATACTTCAAAACGAAAAAAATAATTTGAAACAAATAGAACAACAAATTTGTAGTAATTAATTAGTCCAAAACAATACTCGAAAGCTTGGAGGTAGGTATTATTTTGGTGTCCTGTCACTTTAACTTTATCCCTTTAATTAGATGACATTTGTCTACCAATCATTTTTATCAAATTCCCACCAAAAGATTCCTTGTTCTTCACGTCCAAATTAAATCTATAAGGTTCAATGACTAATGAAAAGCAAATGCAAGACGCAGTCAATTAATAGCCGACACTATTAATTGGACGTACATTACAAGAAAGTACTCGCTTTTATTTGTCATAATATTTTGCATAATTTAAAAATATAATTTAATTAATATATTCTGATTAATTTTTTTTAATTTTAGTAAGGAATAGTACATAAAATATTCCTTAAAGGTAAACTAATTATCTTGATTTTTTTATTTTCATATTAATTTTATTAATATTTATTTTGGGCAAACTATTTATCATAGTCATTGAACAAAACTATTTTGGTTTCTTTCCTCCAACAATTAATGTTATTATCCTTTTGTGCCTTTTTGTACGTTTCATATTCTTCTTTTGTTCTTTTTTCTCTTGCTTTATTTTTCTCCTGTTGGCTCCTTTTTTTGTTTTTCTCTTGTTATCTTTTTTTTTCTAATATTTTAAATTTTATTTTTATGATACCCTGTCAGTATATGATATATATTATGTGGGTATCATAGAGGACCGAAAAGTGTCTTATTGAAGCAGACCTCGACGATACATGACAGTATATAAATATATTATGATAGTATCATGAACGATTGGGGAGTGTCTCGCTGAAGAATTGAAGCAGACCTCAATGATACTACGACAATATATAGATATATTGTGATGGTATCATGGATTGATGAGTGTCTTACTTAAGAACTGAAGAAAGCCTCGATGATACCATGATGGTATACGGATATATTATGGTGGCATTATAAAGGACTAAGGAGTCTCCTAAAGAACTGAAGCAAACATTAATGATACCATATCAATATATAAATATACTATGATGGTATCATAGAGGATTGAGGAGTGTCTCGAAGGACTGCAGCAAACGTCAATGATACCATGAAATTATATAGATATACTGTGATGACATGATAGAGGACTGAGGAGTGTCTCACTAAAGGACTGAAGCAAACCTCAGTGATACCATGACAATGTATAGATATATTATGATGGTATAAGTGAGGAATGAAACAGACCTCAATGATACCATGAAAGTATATAGATATACCGTGATGGTATCATTAAAGGCTACAGAGTTTCTCAATGAAAGACTGAAGTAGACCTTAATGATATCATGTTAGTATATAGATATACTATGATGATATCATGGAGGACTGAGGAGTGTCTCGCTGAAGAACTGAAAAAGACCTCAACGATACCATAATACTATATAAGTATACTGTGATGGAATCATAGAAGGCTGAGGAGTATCTCATTGAAGAATTGAAACAGACCTCAATGATACTACTACAACATATAGATATACTATGATGGTATCATGAAGAATTGAAGTAAATCTCAATGATACCATACCATTATATAAATATGTTGTGATAGTATCACAGAGGACTGATGAGTTCTTCACTGAAGGATTGAAAGCAAACCTCAATGATACCATGATAGTATATAGATATATTGTGATGGTATAATTGAAGACTGAGAAGTTTCTCACTAAAAGACCGAAATAGACCTTAATAATATCATGCTACTATATAGATATACTATGATGGTATCATGAAGGACGGAGGAGTTTCTTAATGAAGGACAAAAGAACATCTCAATGATACGATGACAGTATATAGATATATTGTGATGGTATCATTAAAGGCTGAAGTAGACTTGAATGGTACCATGACATTATATAGGTATTTGTGATAGTATCATAGAGGACTGAGGAGTGTCTTACTGAAGGACTGAAAAAGACCTCAATAATACCATAATATTATATAGGTATACTGTGATGGTATCATGGAAGACTGAGGAGTGTCTTATTGAAGAATTGAAGCAGACATCAATGATAACATGACAATATATAGATATATTGTGATAGTATCATTGTCACGCCCCGCCTTGGGGGGTATGACTGGCACCTGGTGCCCTAGAAGGACCTGGACTACTAACTGGTGGGCCAAGGAACATCTGGTGCCTCGCTAGCTCTATCTCAGGTTCCTGGAAACAAAGGGCTATATAACGGCTGTAAACACAGCCTCCGGCCATCTGGCCTATAGCCACATGCACCTGTAATAACAGCTGACCAGAACACACTCAAATCAGCAACCTATGCGGGCCGACAAGGCCACCATGCTGTCTAGTCATCTGAAACTTAAACAAGGAAATAATGAAAAGCTACGTGACCGGCAAGGTCACCACTACTGTCAAGCTATGGCCCCACACGGCCAACATATAAGAAACAGAAATACTAAACAGCTATACAACTGC
>JACEIK010011985.1:18315-32955 GCA_018107945.1 Datura stramonium | reverse complement strand
TTCCTAGAAAAGGAGTAATATTTTTTTTTCTCCAGTTTTTTTAACCTGCGAATCCACTGACATTTCCACAGATTGGGTGCTTATCTCTATTTGAAGGAAAACAATAAATTGAGAACACGTCGTTCCAAAAGATTCTTTTATATGTTTCACTAGTCGATAACGTAATCATATGTTATAAAATATGAATTACAAAAGAGTGTTCCAATAATTTGTGGAAGATTGATTTTGTTTTTCTTCAGAATCTCCGATATAAATTCTAAGATAATTTTTCTATCTTGGAATAAAGGTAGGAAAATGTTTCGGAGGAGAAGTGAGAAGTTCAATCGCATGTTCAGAATTTCTTATATTTCCTAAATAGCCACAGGGTCGATGCAGCATTATAGAATCGGGGATGAACTCAACATTTTCGTATAATTTATATGTAAAAAGTCATTAAAAATGCAATAAATAATAGGTCTAAACTTATAATATTAAAATTTTAGTAGATTCAATGCTAAGAATGTAATAAGTTGAATCCATTGAATTAGATTTTGGATTAACCTCAGCCACAATTGTTCAGGGTTTTTTCTTACCAATAATGGTATCTTTTCTCTCTTTTATTATATAAAAATAATATATATACCTATTTATTCATGTACCCGAGTTGACCCAAATGGGTGCCCCGAATTTAATATCCTTCATTAGTCATAATATTTTACTACTTTTATATATAAGTTAAAAGTATTTGTGTCAGAGAGAATGGGTGCTTAAACACCGGCCATTTTGCTGAAATATAGTTATGTTGGATACCTAATTCATAGGAAGTAGTATTTAATATTCTACTTATTTGAAGAGATGTCGTATTTGTACAACAAATATACAAGTCTTGCGTAACATGGAATAAGTTAAAGCATAAATACAATAAGAAGTTAATAAACCATAAAATTCATCACAAGAAAGTTTTAAAAACATGAAAAAAAGTCAATAATTAATTACAAATTAGGAATACCCTCAGAGTTAGAAACCAACATCATGCTCTTGAACTCCTCAAAATCAAGAACTCCATCAAGGTTAGTGTCATACATGTGAATCATGTTCTTACAATCACTTCCTTCATTCTCATCCCACAATCCTAATCTTGACAACACTTTTTGAAGCTCCTCACATGAAATAAAACCATCTCCATTCAAATCAAACACCTTGAATGCTTCAACAAGATCATCTTCCAAATTATTATCAATAATATTGTTGTTTTTGTCCTCTTTCGATTTCTTTTCCTCATTATTTTTCTTTACCATGGCCTCGTAGAAGAATAAGAAGTCGATGAAGTTAAGGCTCGTTTTACCTACCAAAGATTGGAGCTCGTCAAGGCCCGTGCAAGCTCCAATTTTATCAAGAAGGCCTTTGAGCTCATCTAAGCTCACTAATCCATCCTCATCTTCATCAAGCTTGTCGAAAATCCTCTGGATGTGACTTTCATTTAACGTAGACATTCTAACTCAAAAAGATAAACGTTTATCAAACGAAGAGATGTAAACTAAAAAAAAACAACAATAATAACGTCTGATCAACACTTTATCACTTCAATTACATATATATATATAATTGCTTGAATCAAGTGTTTATGAAGAACAAATTAAATGAGAAGGAAACTTACATTGTCCTTAGCTTGGAAATTCAAAATGAAGCTTCTAGGTTGAAGAAGACCACTATGAAGAAATTAAATTCTATGGTTTGTTCTTTTTATCCATACACATAGGGATAGGAAAGGAGAATTTATTCCCTAAGTGGAATTCTCCTTTCCTCCTCTTTTTGCTTAGATTCTACTATGCAACCAAGAATTTTGTTATGTCTTTATATAGAATAGAATAGGAATAGAATAGAACCAAACCCTATAAGGAAGGACCAAATCTTCGTCTAATTGTAGTGTATTGGGCACAGACTAACTAGAATTATTTTTATTTTAATTTGTGCATTACTCATGAAAAACATTACTTTGTTAATTTAGGCCAAAAGGAAATCTTAAAAAATATTAGTAGAGGTTAAAGACGTGCAAAGCGTGAATAAGTAAGTCAACGTTGATCAACTCCAACAGTATAGAGTTTGCGGCTATCAAAGGGAATTAGAACCATTCTACAATAGGGTTGACTTAGTTACAAGTGAAACTAACTAATAAATGGAAACTAAAGATGATAGAGTATTTCTAGAACGGCTGATCCTATTCAAGTTTGGCCCATAAGACAAGTTGAATTTACAATTTGGGCGGATCAAAATAAGTTAAGTTGATAAATGAACGAGTTATTAACTCGTTCAAAGGTTATTAAAAAAATCACCCCTCATAACTAAATAAAACTTTTTATTACAAAACATATAGGTATTTTTTTCTTATTTACCAATCATAGCAAGGTTTTACATTTTATAGCAGATTTGAAGAAGAAAATCTTGTGTGCGGCTCCTTCCCTTTGTGTGCAGGGGAAGATTTATCAAGGTCGGAGGAGTGTCACGAGACATTGTTTCTTCAAATTTTTTTACTAAATATGTATGTATAATTAAAAGGCAAAAACAAATATAGAGAATATATTGTATGAAGTGATGCTTTTAGACTTAAATGGTTGTGTAGTTCAATTGGTTGGATGTTTTAAATTTTTAGTTGAGGTTGTGAGTTCTAATCTCCATAATTTCTTTTTTTACTTTTTATTTTAAAAGATGATAAAAAATCTTGCGTATTCCACTGTTTGTGCGTTGTTGGAATTAATGCACATGTAAATATACGTGATTGTATAAGTAATATAGGATTTTGAGTTCAGAGATCGTTCTCACAAAGGCTTTTAGGATCAATTGTCTAATTTGAATTCCGATTTTATTATTCGAGGGGTCAACAATTTTGGATAAGCATTATGTTATTAATTTAACTAAGAGAAAATAGTATTGCAACGCTAAAACAGGTGAGTTTTATCATATGAGAAAGATGTCTAGAGCCATGACAGCTAACAATTTGAGTTTTTCGATCATCATATCTATTAATTTTTTTGAGTTACTAGTTGGAGGTTGATATTACTTATTGAGCATCATACTGATAATACTAAGCCTACTCGACTATCCTAGTGTGTATATCCCTATGATCGTCGAATAATAGCAAAGTGCATTTATATGTCTTCTTTATATAATTGAGCGAGGCTAAAGTGTATATCTCTATCCAAATTAGCAAATCGATTTGCTATCTAGAGGTTCACGAACTAGTCATACTTATTCTTATTATGCTCAAAATTCTCTATCCCCGGTCTAATTAATAAGCCACGGATAGTATTTGATAGTTGTCCAAAAAAGCAAATAACTAAGACCATGAATAAATAAATAACTCAATATGAAAAAAACTAATAGCTATGAACGAGTTTCAAACATCAACTTTCATTTTAGTGCCAAAATACTAGAACTATGAAGTTTAGTTGTTTATGATTTGAATATCACAATAATAATTAATGATTAACATCAAGTTTTGCAATAAAAATAATGCACAGAAAGATGAACTCTACAAATGATGTTCTTAACCCCTTTCTCTGCGTCCAATGCTTGATAATCCACTTGAAAACCGAGTTTAAGACACATATATAGAGTACCCAAAAGTGTCCGAACAAAAATACCCCTAAAAAATACTTAATGGAAAATGAGCCTCAAATGACCTGGCACGACGCGGTCCTCGTCGTGCATCGAGTCGCACATGGGTAACTTTCTAGCCTTCGTGGTTTCTTGGTTGGTGGTTGGCAAGTACTGCAGGTGCGACGAGGCCCGCATCACACATCGCATTGTGCCCGCCTTCTCCTCTAGGTTCTGAGCTTATCTTTCAATTCCATCTTATACATTATATACTCAATCTCAGGCTCGATCCAAACTCATTATCTTAGACTTTTATTCAGACTTCAAAGCCCCAAAATTTTTCGTTTTAGCTTCAAATCTCTTTATTTGCCTCTTACATGTCAAAAACACAACATAAGGCGCAAAGTAGTTAAAGTTATACTCAAATGGCTAAGAAAGAGCCCAAATGCGAGATAATTAGCAACAAAATGCATACATTTTGCACCTGAAATCACCACTTGCACTTAGACTCTAGCTCGTCCTTGATCAGACACTAATTTAGCTTCCTATCTAGATACGTATAACCCTAAAGTTATGCCAATCAAACTGGTCTACACGGGATAAGTTCATTCTGATCACTCATACGGCACATTCACATTACAACATGCCTTAAATCAACAAGCAAAATTTTGACTCATAAATAACCCCTTTAAGATGACCAAACCTTAAAAACTGACTTAGGAGTTTTAGATTTCGACAAAAACTTTTATGTCACCTTACCGAGAAATCAAACACTTCACTTATCTTTTGTCAATCGTGTGTCTTCACAAAATAATAGAATTGCCCATCATTACTTATATGAATATAAACAATTGCATACATGGAAATCAACCAAACAAATATCGCTCAGTCTCCCAAAGAATTTCATATGCTACACATGAAGAATCACAGGCTTGTTCTTAGTATAAATACTCCACTAATATAAGAACATCGACGCTAGGATCAAATAGGATTTTAAACGAGCCAAGGAGATGGATAGGAATTATTTGGATGAAATAATGATAATCCTCCCCATGCACTTTAATACATCACTTGCTTTTTATTATGTTAGCTCAATTTTCAACTTACCAACTTTTCATTTTTTTTTCTCCTTACTAATTATACTTCTTTATTTCTCCCATTTCTTTAAGCACACTATCACATGTCACTAGCAAGGAAAGGTAAAAAAAATTCGCTTTGCAAATACACCAGGAAAGTTCTAGACATCAACTTGAAAGCATGAAATATTAACAAAATTATCTCACACACACATATCACATGATCAACTGTAGATGGATTCATATAGACCCTCGATTAGGAAAACACAATAAGAATTCTATATTGAGCTGATGCAATCACAAAAGAGTCAAGAAAATGAGCCTAGGTGTATCAAGAAGAGTCATTCACTTTTTTCATGGCTTGCTTTTGAGTTTCAAATTAAGAATTGCTCCTAACTAAGTACCTACCTTTGAACTTGACCTAAGGGTTAAAATCCACTATCTGGAGACTACATTGTCTCAAGACTGACTTCATCTATCCATCATCGAGAAAAAGTATTTTTTTTGTTTTAAATACTACCATGATTACCCTATGGTTCAAAAGCATCCCCTCGAAATAGAAGCGTCGTCAAAAGAAAAACTAAGGATTGGATGATCCATGTCACTATAGGGGACATAGAGCTAAAAATAAAAACTAAAAGAAAGTGTTTTCTCGACCTTGTAAAAAAATTTTAGCGAAGGCATAAGAATCATCCTTGATTGCAAAAACATATACAACAACATATAATTTTCCAGCACACACTTAATCCATGAGGTGTCCCCAATGCATAACACAAATATAAACAAGAAGGTGAAGAGACTCCCTGGAGGCACTAAGCCTCGTGGTCGCCTATCGGGATGACATCCTCATTTAGTGGTAGCGCCTGTGTCTCATCAAGGCCCAATATAATCTGAGTGATAAGGTCCAAAGATACCATCTTCTACAACTGTCTAAGATCGCTACCCCATTTTCAATTCGAATTCTCAAGTCAGTAAAAAAGAGTTGAATGGACTACTCTGTGCTAGTTTTATGTTGCTTAGTTGTGAGGTGTGGTCACGGCGGTGATATCGAACAGCTTATCAGGTTAGGGAAGCTCCAGATCCACCCACCTCGTAGTTATCTGGCATGCAAGCAAGTTTATCATACGGGGGTAAAACAACGTCCCTTTTCCCTCATTGTGCACCTGTGCCATCTCAATAAGCAATATCTTTGCCATGTTGATTTACATTCTGGTCAATAGGGCGTATGTAAGACATGCCTTTATCTTTGACACCTTAGTATTATTCTTCGAGGATATTATCCGGTAGTTAAAAAATTTGAGCATCACTTTGGCCGGCAATATAAAGTTGGCATGCTTAGGTGTTTATGCTTTCCATGTACATCATGGAACCAAGTTGCTCTAAAATCATGCCCACATAGAGTGTGATGAAGAGCCATATAATTTGGTTTTAGAGAGAAGGCTTCCAACCCAGCTGGTGGCATATCTAGGAACCGCAATATGGAGTTGATCGCAGGATATGAGAACTGTACTTGCTTCCCCTGGACTGTCACCATATATTCCTGATTAAGCACAAAGCAGGGCTCCTAATTAGCATAGAATTTCTTAACCATGTCAATATTGACATAATCAATAGCATTATTAAAGAATGCTTCCCCATAGCGTTGGCGCTACCTTGGAGGTCAAGAAACTTATTTTCCAAAGACATTACATCAATCCCAACCTTGGGGGTGGGCTGCACTGGCTCAGTTTGGGATTTCTCCACCGGTACGGTCCTTTTGTTCTTTTTTCGATTACTAGACATACCTTATGATTTGCCAGTTTTTGAGTGTTTGGGTCGTTGAAACATGATGCCTGAAACAGGATAGTCCAGTTAGAGAAATGTACATGCGCGGATGATCCCACACTTAAGACTGTGTATAAGGGACTCAGACTACCCCACACTTATTCTCTTGATATAATCATGAAACCGACACACAATGGATTCAGACTATCCCAATCATAAGAAAATATGGGTGTTAGTTGGGTGGAACTCGGGACATTATATTCAATAACAAAGATGAAGACCAATACTACACACCCCAAATTTTTGTTTTCCATCTTTACTTGTTTTCTTTATTCAAGCATTTATATAAATACTATGTGGGCTTTCATGTTAGAGTGTTCTAACACATTCAATAAGAGAACACAATGCAACCCATATCACCATTATGCAATATTTATACATGTCCAACACTAATCTTTCAACAATTCACTAGATTAGCACCTAAAAGTATCACTCCATTAGGAAAAGAATTCAAAAAAGGGAGAGTTGGGAGGGCTGCCATGAGGGATCAAAATAACTAATTCCACTAAATAATTTACGAAGATAGAGAGATAAAAGAGGCGAGGATACATACCTTAGTGCTTGGAGAGATTAAGAAGAATTGGAGCATTGAGGGAGATGAATTGAAGGTAGGGTTGTAGGAGTGAGGTTTAGAAAGAAGGAGAATGAGAAAAAGGGGAGGGTTGTTTCAGGTTTAAATAAAAAATTCATTTCAAAATATTTCGGCTCTGCATCAGCTTTTTTCTTCCTACGGGTCCGTTTTATTGCCTGTTTTCTACCTCCTATCATGCACAATGCAGCCACATTGCGTATGGTCAAAATGTTGGCCGTTCTTATTTTCCTTCAATTTTGACCACATTCAAGTGCCTTCATCCTATATTTTCATTCCATGGCTCCGTGATCTTACAAATATAAGACCAACACCTCAAATACTCATTACCAAATAAAATTATACATTATTGGGTTGCTTTCCAACCAGTGCCTTAGTTAAGGTTGTAGCACGATATATTTTTATATTTTTTTTTCTTTTAGTGCTTATAATCTTAGGTTGTCTCCCAAATAGTGTCTGATTTAACATCGCGGTACAATTCAGACTTTCAAGCTCACGACGTTGAATGTTCTTATCATGCTAACTTTTGGTCCTCTTCTCGTATAATATTGCATTCTTGTGTGCATTAAATTGAAACTCATTAATTCCATGTAGTTGCAACATCCTCTTCTCACAAGCCGCATTTATGTCCCAGTTTAATTTTTTGATTACCCAATATGTCTAGCGTCAAGCTCCACTGTTAGATGACATATCTTACCAAAAATTAGCCAAGATGGAGAGGTTCTAATAGGGGTTTTGTAGGCAATCCTACATGTTCAAAGAGTGTCATCCAACTTCAATGAGCAGTCCTTCCTACTAATACCCATCATTTTCTTATGAATCTTTTTAATCTTGCGATTCAACATTTTCACTTGCTCGATTGTTTGAGGATGGTATTGCAGTAGCTACTTTCTACCTTACATTGTACTTTGGAAATAATTTATTGAAAAGTTTATTGCAAAAGTGTGTGACTTCATCATTGATAATAACCCTAGGGGTTTCAAACCGTGTGAAAATGATCATTTTCAAGAATCTAGCCACCACATTCACATCATTGGTCGGGAGTGAAATTTCTTCTTTTCATTTTGACACATAGTCAACTGCCACAAGAATGTACTTGTTTCCGTTTGATGATATAAATAGACCCATAAAGTCTATTCTCCAACAACCAAATAGCTCTGCTAAGGACTCAAAGTCGTTTAGAATTTCAATATAGTGATGAAACTATAATAGTTGACGATCCAAAATTTTGGAATGACTTAATAAAGATAACTAATATTTTGCTTAAAATTATTAGAATTTTGTTACTTTGTAAAGGTATTTTTCTGAATGAGTTACTTTCATAACTAATTTATGTGACATTTCTCTATTTTCTTTTATTATTATTTTCTAGATTGATTAACATGCCAAAAATATAAACACTAAAAAATAAATAATATTTGAGGATAGGGAGAAAATCTTTGGCAAGGATAAAGCAACATGAGAGTTTGCAAAAGGACCTCAGATGCTTATGATGGGATTCAAAAGAGTCAAGCTTTGAAATTTTATAATGATATGACTTTGGGATTTTCTTTTGACGTTGATGATAATGAAGAAGATGATGCTTATCATAGCCCTAAAGCAGGTACCCAAAAAAGGTGAAAATGCCACTGGATATAGTGCATTTACTGTAGCTGAAAATTTCATTAAACCTAGTTTATTTAGGTGAAAATGACACTGGACCTAGTGCATTTACTGGAGCTAGTGCTGGAACATCTGAAAATGAACATGTTGGATCTCAACAAACTCATGAATAGGTGAGTATGCTAAAAGGTGCTCTTGTAATGTTAATGAAAAAGAGAAAAGCAAGAAAAAAAAGCAGAGGATGATGATGAGATATTTCTTAAGGATATGATGGAAGTTATGAAAAACTTTGCTGAAGTCAAGACAAAAGAATGAGTGCGTTGATTGAAAAGATTGGAGATCATTAACGATTCGATATTTATGGTCAAATTTATTTCATTCTTGAAACCCTGGTATTTGAGTTGTAGGACATAAAACAACATATTAAAGCTGCAATAGTTCATTGTGAAGATGACAAAATGATGGAATACTTTTTACATATGGATGAACATGAGCGCAGAACGATGATATGGATGGTTATCAATGATAAACTTATGGAGATAAGTGGTGGCACTAGTTTGCTAGTTTTTGCTTGACTAACAACTTCAAAGTTTGATGGTCTTGTCATTTTTTGATACTTCTGATTATTGGTATGGGCACGAGGATCCTAGATTTTTTGTGTAACTAATGTTTATTAAATAGCTTAACTCTAGTGTAAATGTTAAGTGCATGTATAATTTTATAGTTGCGATGACAATTCTTCAAATTATCTTTGTAATCGTTTAATTTTGAGATTTCACAATACAATTATTATATAGTTGTTATGACAGTTCTTTACTTTTTTTGTACTTCTCTGTGATCTTTATTTTTCATTGGTAATTTTTACATAATTTAGTAAGTTGTTTGTGACTAAGAAGTAATGAATTTCTCTTCTATTTGTTTGCAATTTTGCTGCAGTAAAAATAATAGTTGAAGAGAGTAAAATTGTTGCAGTAAAAACAATCGTTGAAGAGAGAATGTACACAGTTAAAGAATGGAGGGTATCTTTGTAAATTTAATATAAAAATTATAAAATGCATGTTATTTTAATACATCAAATTAACAGTTTATTCAACATTATTCTTATACACTCTATCAAATGACCCTAAATAAAAAGAATATATAGCGCGTAAAGTAGGTATATATGCATATAAGCTAGTATATGTACGTGAAAACTAGTATATGTATATAGTAAGAGAGAATATAATATAGTAATATATAAAATATGCTTGTAAAAGTGATAGTATGTGTATACATACCTCATACTTGGGCTTCTTTTTATAAGAAAGAAATGGGCCGATTATTGAGCAATTTTGCAAACGCATTGGTAAAAGTAATTTGTGCCTGAATTGGGCCAATGATTCTATTATGCAAAACTGGATTTTCTTTATCTAAGGCTACTTTGGGCCAGCAGCCCATCTCATTAAAATCTTTAAAATAGTTAGTCTTCTCAAGTTGAAAATCTGGTAAAAGAAATAAGTCTACAACCTTCTTGATCTGCATTTTTATCTGCATATTTGAGCACATGAGAAAAATATGATTGGTTTGTTAGGCAGCCTTTTTTATATAAAAAAAATCATTATTATTTTCTCTTTTTTCCTTGAAATTACTTGAGAAGTAGAGGCAAACAAGAAAATTGTTTTAAAGAAAACGCATTTTAAATAGTCTAAACTAAACGAATACAAGAAGTTTTTCTTTAAGGGGTATAAGGAATTAATCACTAAGTCATTCAAACGTCACGCGATCACACACAAAAATATACATCAAAATACAAAGTTAATCAAGTAATACAAATGATAAAAATCATAGTTAAAGATAAGACCTAAGAAAGTGTTGTGATTCACTTTTGAGGAACTTAACTCCTAATACTTTTTGACTCCGGAGTTGTGACCCTGGCTAGAATGCAACTAGCCCTATATTCGGGGTTTCATAGTGAGTTTCAAGTGAAACTCCAAGTGCTCCGACAATGAAGAACATCCTGGTTAAGTGAAAAAAAGAAATCCAACTCAGATATATAGGAGCTATCTTTTTTTTAAAAAAGAATAAAAAAAATAAGGGCTATCTAGCTAGATCCATATAGACTCTAAGAAGCTAGTTATTATGAACATTTAAAAAAATGTAGTCATGAGAGCACCTTGAAAACATATTATATTTTTAAATTCAAAAGTTAATATGCAAATAGTAAGCTTACAAAAAGATAGCTTGTGAAAATAATGAGAGATAATATACAAACCTATCAAGTTACAAATCTTTGAATGGGATGCAATATGTCTAATTAATTCTAGTCAATGATAATGCACATCACATGAAAGAAAAAGAAATCAAATTAAATAGAACTTAAGAAGGTTACTTATAATTAAGATCTTAATTAATGACCCTAAGTTATTGTTTAAAGTTCAAAAAGTAATAAGTAGAATAAAGAGGGCAAAAACAGTCTCTAAACAGTGATGGTAATCACAATGAGTAGTGAGTGACAAACCCTTTTTATTGCATATTAGCTACTCAAACACAAACATGAGTTAAAAACAAATTAATGACTCCGAAGACTTCACACAACATACACTCATTTACATTTATAGATGAGATAGAAAGAGAAATTCAGGTTCCTTAGACTAAGCTTGACACTCATCCTACCATTTTTTACTCATTGTTATTCCTAAATGACAATCTAATGATCAAATATTGCACATTTAACACTTATAATGGAATCACAAAAAAGATAAATACATGACTTAATTAGCTATTGACTTTTCTTACCATATCGACATATAATAAACTGACAATCGACCAACAACTTTGGGAATCAAACCGTGAAGAAACATGAAGTCTTAATTCTAGAGTTAAAACTTTTTTATCCTTTGATCATACTTATCAGTGATTCGAACTCATATTAACATTCCTTCGTTACTACAAAATAGTAAAGGTTATTAAACATCTGACTATGCGCGCATACAAATTCAGAGTCACATATTAAGCAAGAAAATAAAAATTGAAAGCAAAAGGAGGAAATTTTATCTTTCGTCGAGCAGCAAACAAGGGACTCATCGTCAAGGATTCCTACCTCGAGCTAACCCTTAAAACTCGAGAACCAAACACTTTTGTCCAATCAAAAATGATTTTATTATTTTGGAATCCGCAATTCAATATAGATGGATATATACCCCATCTTATGTCTCTCTTCCTGTCATTTTGCCATTCAATTTGGAATACTTAAACGATCGGTGGCTCTACTACCGATGAATAAAGATATGTTGCCTGTCTATCATGCCAAAGGCGCTACTGATGGATATATCAAAGATGTCCCGGCTCTGAACCAGGTACTTGAAACCAAAGAAGACCAATTAGTGAGAATATTTTGCCTTTTTTCTTGTAATATATCGATAATAATATCAGACTGAAAATGAGTGAAAAATTTGATGTATAAAGGCCTATATTTATAGGCAAAATATTAGGATTCTTCAAAATTGCAAAATTCAAATTTGAACTCTCGGGTTATTTGAACATTTATGAAGGTTAAAAGATTTAAAGAATGAAGAGGAAAAAAGAAATCGAGAAACATGTTGGGAAAAATAAAGCACAAACAAAAGTACACGACATGGTAGTAGCGGAAGAATACCCAAACCTAAATATTTCCAATCTATTTGAATTGATCTTAGAGAAAATTAATCAAGATCAAAAGGATTGATCTTCTACCTTTTTCCAGACGATATCTCGCACTACAAAAAGGCACTAAAGACTTCATGAAAACTACACAACTTCACTTGATCAACCTGGTAATTTCTTGTCTTACTCATTCATTATATGTTGAAAAGAAATATCAGTGATCTTAAAAGAGAGAAATAGTTAGATAGATATAGAGGTAGAAGTTGTGTCATATCAAATGTTGGTGAACCACGTTGTAATCCAACCTCTCTCAAACTCTAAGGAAACCCTTGTAACCCAAGAGCACTGGACTAGGCACCACCCTGATGATCCAAACTGGTATAAACCTGTTGGGTCATTTATATTCCTGCAATTTACTGCATTTTCACTAACATCTTCTGCAGAAACATAGTCGATTGAACATCCATGAGTGTCGACGGGACTATACTTAAATTAATTTTTAAAAATTCACCCCCCCCCCCCTTCCTTTTTTTTGTTTATCAATTGGTATTAGAGCATATTTCATTCATATTGCTTAACCACAAGATGAGAAAAAGATCCCATGGCTTCTTACCAAATACCTGGAGCAATTCTGCAAGATGGACACTTATCATCCAGACCACCTTACTTCAATGGTTAACACTACTCCCACTAGAAAAAAGCGTTTCAAGATATTTGTTCAAGCAAATGATTTTCAAGCGTAGGTAGTAATCAAGAAAGATCTCATGCCCATTTACGGAGTAACGGATACTACTAAGACTGATCTGGAGACTTTTGAAGTTACCAAGGAATAACAAGAGGTAATCCAAACTAACGCTAGAGTTATTAGCTTGTTTTACTGTGCAGTTAGTGGAACAGAATACAACAAGATCTCCACCTGTGATACCGCTAAGGAGATGTGAGACAAACTCGAAGTAACTTATGAAGGAACCACAAAAGTGAAGGAAGCTAGAATAAATGCACTGGTCAATGAATATGAACTGTTTAAAATGACAGATGAAGAGAATGTTGAATCCATGTTCTCACGATTTAGCAAGATAGTTGGAGAGCTAAAATCACTTGGAATGGTATACCCAAATAGTATGCAAGTCAAGAAACTTCTCAGGAGTCTTCCAAAGGCCTAGAAAACAAAATCAACAATCCTTAAAGATGGAGATCTGAAAAAACTCACCTATGATGAACTTTGAGGAAATCTGATGACCTACGAGCAGAACCATCTCAACAGATATACTAAGGAAGAAAAGAAGAAGTCAGTAGCTTTCAACACTGTGCCAAATGATGATGAAAAAAAGGATAGTGATGGATTATCTCTAATCAACTGAGGAGTTTGACACATTCTCAAACAAAGACGATAGAGGCCTCAAGCTGAATACCGAAACAATGAAAAAAGTGAAGCTCACTGTTATCACTGCGTAAAACCATGATATATTAAGCAAAATTTCCCTGAGTTAAAGAAAAGAAACTTCAAAAAAACAACAATTTAAAATCCATGGGAGCATGGAGTGATGAAGAAGTCATGGATGAAGAAACTGAAGAAGCTGCAAATATCTGTTTCATGGCCCTTGAAGGATCAAGTGAGGTAACATCTAACTCTTTTGCTAAGTGTCAAGATCTTCAGGACTCCTTGGATCTTGTCATAAATGAACTCCAAAAAGTCATTGATGAATATAATAAACTCACTAAAAAAAAGGAAAGACTGACAAATTCTTCTGGAAGCAACTCAAATTGAAGTAGACTTGCTTTAGAAAGAACTAGGTGATGTAAAGATGCAATTAAATAGTATCAAGAAATCACCCAGTCACAGCTCAGTCAACTCAAATAGAAAAAGTTGTGATTACTCCTCCAACAGTTTTTACTCCTCTAGATCTTCATTTTCTCATGTATGTTATTTTTGTGATAAAATTGGTCATAAATCCTTTAACTGCAAGTTTCGTAGACTAAATTACGGCCGATGGATTTGGAAGAAAAAGTATATGTTACATGATCCTCCTCCCACTAACTCATCAGGATCCAAGAAAAATTGGGTACCTAAAAGAAATTAATTATCTTGTTTTGCAGGAGCAATCAAAAGTAAAAGCTATAAAAAGAAAATGTGGGTAATTGACAGTGGATGCTCCCGACACATGACTGGAACAAAATAAAATTTCAAATCAGTTAAGAGAATCGATGGAGGATATGTCAGATTTGGAGACAATGCGAACGACGAAATGATTGGAGTTAGATCTACCACCATAAGCCTCTCATGTGGCCTGATTGAAGTATTCTTGGTTAATGGTTTAAAACACAATCTTCTAAGCATCGGTCAATTGTGTGACG
>JACEIK010011983.1:11870-32977 GCA_018107945.1 Datura stramonium | reverse complement strand
ATTACGAAGATTTGATGTAAGAATGATGTCCTTCTTTTATATTTATTTTTGAGTTTTATTTACTCTAAAATGTCCATTTTACTTACCCTGCATACCCGGTACATTCCACGTACTGACCGCATACTTTCTATGTTGTATCGTCTCATGATACAAGGTTCGGATCTCAAGCTCATCCTCACCCTTAGTCCATCTCAGCTTATGCTTTCAACTTATTGGTGAGGCCTCATGTTTCGAGGGCCATTTGATAGATTTTCATGTTATTTATGTTTCAGTATTGGTCGAGTTAGTTGGGGATGTTGTCCTATCAACCCATCTTATGTATTAGAGGCTTTCAGACAAGTGTGTGGTGCACAACTATGTATATGTCTAGTATTTCCTGGTGTTATGCTATAATTACGTTTCTGCTATGTTTTCATGATTATCATTTCACTTATTTAAATGAGAATAGTTGTATGCATATGCCATGGGTCGAATTGGGGTCTCTAGGGGTCCCTTGTCATTTTGTCTATGATCTGGGTGTACGTTCGGGTCGTGACAAACTTGGTATCATAGAAATAGGTTTGTAGTGTCCTAGGGTGTCTAAAAGCCGCATTAAGTAGAGTCTTTTTCATGGGTGTGAAGTGTGCCACACCTATGATGAGAGGATATTAGACGTTTAGGAAATGTTCCCTTCTTTCATGTTCTGTGTCGTGCGATGAAAAGCCTTTCCATCCTTCTAATTCGTGTGATTCACGATTGTAGAATTATGGCTCCTAGAAGAATGAACGGAAGGAGGAATGGAAATGATGAAGGCCATGGAGATGGCAATGACCATGGGCATCAACAAGCCCCACCTGTTCAGGAGCCCCAGGCACCAGAGCCAGCTGCCCATGCTGAGTTTGGGCGGCTATTAAGATGTTGGCGCAGGCCTTGACCGCTCAAGTCAACCAGCAGGCTGTGGCGCAGGTCCCATAGAATGGCAATGCAGCGGCGGCTCGAATTAGAGACTTCTTGAGGATGAACCCTCCTGAGTTTACGGGGTCAAAGGTGGACGAGGATCCACACGAGTTTGTTGAAGGGATCTTGAACGTCACTCAGGTTATGGGGTTGACAAATGGGGAGTGTGTGACTTGGCCTCTTATCAGCTAAAAGAGGTTGCTCATATTTGGTACAAGCAATGGAAGGACAGCTGGGCAGCAGGAGCGGGCCCTATCAGTTGGGATGAGTTCCATATGACCTTTCTCGACAGGTTCTTCCCTCGGGTGATGAGGGAGCTGAAAGCAATTGAGTTTGTAAACCTCAAGCAGGGAAAGATGACAATGCTGGAATATTCGCTTGAGTTCACTCATTTGTCAATGTTCTCCCAGAGTTAGTAATGGATCAGAGAGCGCGGGTGAGCCAATTTGTTCATGGTGCGGCGGGTTATTTAGACAAGGATTGCAGGAATGCTATGTTCCACCAGGATATGGACTTTCCTCGCATACTGTTGTACGCCCAGAAGATAGAGGGGGCTCATGCAAGGGAGAGAGAGGCAAAGAGGGCTCGAACGGACAGCTGTGGGTTTTCACATTAGAGGTCCGGTGGTGGCTACCGTCCATAGATTCAGCAGATGTCACTAGCCCCAACACCACAATTAGCTAGTGTTCCTTCCAGGCCCAGGAGCGATCAGAGGAGAAGGGCTTCAGGTTTGAGGGATCAGAGGGGCACCCAGTTAGAGTATACCTCTCTAGGCTACGGAAAGTGCGCAAAAGTCATGATGGGGAGTGCCTGCTCAGTTCAGATGTTTGCTATGGGTGTGGTAGATATGGGCACATGCACCGAGCGTGCCCATATGCTAGACAAGTTGATGATAGGGGTTGTGCACAGGCCACCAGGACAGCAGCAGCTCCAACTCGTTCCGCTCCATAGGGAGTATCGACTAGTGGAGGTGGAGGATAGTGCCCAAAACTGATTCATGCCCTAACCTCACGCTAGGAGCAAGAGACTTCGCCAGACTTGATCACTGGTATGTTGCGTGTCTTTCATATTGATGTTTAGCCCTTGCTAGATCCGGGAGCTACCTTGTCTTTTGTGACTCCTTACATTGCTAGTAGCCTTGGAGTTAGTCCTGAGACCTTGTCAGAATCGTTTTCAGTTTTGACCCTTGTTGGTGATTCGATCATAGCTAGACGAGTATATAGAGAATGCCTGGTCACTGTGTTGCATAAGGTTACCTCCGCAGACCTTGTTGAGTTAGCCATGAATGACTTTGATATTATTCTTGGCATGGATTGGTTGTTCGCATGTTACACTTCGATTAATTGTGTAGGACTCGTACGGTGGAATTTTGTTTTTCGGGTGAGTCAATGTTGGTGTGGAAGGGTAGTTTGGCGGTACTAGCAGGTCAGTTTATTTCCTATCTTAAGGCCAGGAAGATGATCTCTAAAGGTTGCATGTACCACCTAGTTAGGGTTAAGGATGTGGAGTCTAAGACCCCGACTATTCAGTCAGTTCCGATGGTGTGCGAATATCCGGAGGTGTTTCCTGATGATTTTCCCAGTGTTCCTCCGAAGAGGAAAATTGATATGCAGCCTATCTCTATTCCTCCTTACAGGATGGTCCCAGCCAAACTAAAGGAATTGAAGGATCAATTAAAGGATCTATTGGATAAGGGCTTCATTAGACTGAGCCAGTCTCCATGGGGTGCACCAGTTCAATTTGTTCGAAAGAAGGACGGTTCCCTTCGCATGTGTATTAACTATCGGCAGTTGAACAAGGTTACCATCAAGAACAGGTACATCTTACCCAGGATCAATGATTTGTTTGACCAGCTTCAGGGTGCCAAGTGGTTCTCCATGATTGATCTCAGGTCTAGGTATCACCAGCTCAGAGTTCGGGAGAGTGACATCCTGAAGACTACTTTCAGGACTCGATATGGTCACTACGAATTTGTTGTTATGTCTTTCAGACTAACCAAAGCCCTTACTGCTTTTATGGATTTAATAAACAGGATGTTCAAGGCATATCTGGATATGTTCATGATCATGTTCATCAATGACATTCTTGTATACTCCTGGAGTGAGGTGGAGCATGCCACTCATTTGAGAATAGTGCTACAAACCCTCATAGATTGTCAGCTGTATGCAAAGTTTAGCGAGTGTGAATTTTGGCTAAACTCGGTGGTATTTCTAGGTCATGTGGTATCAAGCGAAGGCATAAGGGTAGATTCCCAGAAGATTGAGGCAGTGAAGAATTGGCCTAGATCAATGATTCCTTCAAAAATTTGGAGTTTCTTGGGTCTAGTTAGCTACTACCGGAGGTTTGTTGAGGGTTTCTCATCTATTGCGGCACCTTTGACTAAGTTGACTCAGAAAAAGGTGAAGTTCCAATGGTCGGAAGCTTGTGAGAAAAGCTTTCAAGAGTTGAAGACCCGACTCACTTCAGCACTAGTGTTGACTTTGCCCGAGGATACTGAAGGCTTTGTTGTATATTGTGATGCTTCGAAAGTCCGACTAGGATGTGTGTTGATGCAGCGTGGGAAGGTAATAGCATATGCCTCGAGACAGTTGAAAGTTCATGAAAAAAATTACCCGACCCATGACCTTGAGTTGGCGCGGTGGTGTTTGCATTGAAGATATGGCGACATTACTTGTATGGGGTCCAGGTGGATGTATTTACGGATCACAAGAGCTTGCAATATGTGTTCGCACAAAAAGATCTAAATCTTTGGCAGAGGAGATGGTTGGAGTTACTTAAGGACTATGACATGAGTGTCCTTTACCACCCAAGCAAGGCCAATGTGGTTGCGGATGCACTTAGTAGGCTCTTTAGGGAGAGTGTGTCCCACGTGGATGAGGGAAAATGAGTTGGTGAAGGATGTCCACCGACTTGCAAGACTAGGAGTTAGATTGATCGACTCGACTGATGGCGGCGTTATTATGTGGAATGGGTCAGAATCATTCTTAGTGGTTGATGTCAAATCTAAGCAAGATGAGGATCCGACTTTGAGGAAGCTGAAGAAAGTAATGTGGATTCAAAAGGTGGAGGTTATCTCCCAAGGGGGAGATGGGGTGCTATGATACCAAGGTCGACTATGTGTTCGGGATATTTATAATTTAAGAGTTCGGATATTGCATGAGGCACATGGTACTAGATATTCTATGACCTGGTGTGAATTTTCAGTTTTTCTCTATTTTTACTTCCGAGTCTGATCCTTGGTTTCCCGGGGTATAACAATATCTCCCCCTCTGGAACATTCGTCCTCGAATGTTAGAAACATGCAAAAAACTCAGAAACAAGCTATCACCATATCCGAACTCTTAAATTATAGAATATCTGGTACCATGTGCCTCATGCAATATCCGAACTCTCAAATCATCAACATCTGGGACACATAGATGCCCCTGGTATCGTAGCACACCATCTTTCCTTTGGGAGAAAACCTCCACCTTTTGACTCTGCACCACCTCCTTCAGCTTCCTCAAAATTGGATTCTCATCTTTCCTGGATTTTACATCAACCACAAAGGACGATTCTAACCCGTTATGTACAACAACACTGCCATCGGTCGAGTCGATCAATCTAACTCCTAGTCTTGAAAGTTGGTGGACATCCTTCACCAACTCCTTCTTTCCCTCATCCACGTGGGACACACTCTCCATAGAGAGTCTACAAAGCGCATCCGCAACCATATTAGCCTTGCCCGGGTGGTAAAGGACACTCATGTCGTAGTCCTTTAGTAACTCCAACCACCTCCTTTTCCAAAGATTTAGATCTTTCTGTGTGAACACATATTGCAAGCTCTTGTGATCCGTAATACATCCACGTGGACCCCATACAAGTAATGCCGCCATATCTTTAATGCAAACACCATCGCAACCAACTAAAGATCATGGGTCAGGTAATTCTTTTCATGAGCTTTCAGCTGTCTCAAGGCATATGCTATTACCTTCCCACGCTGCATCGACATGCATCCGAGTCCGACTCTTGAAGCATCACAATACACTACAAAGCCATCAGTTCCCTCGGGTAAAGTCAATACCGGTGCTGAAGTGAGTCGGGTCTTTAACTCTTGAAAGTTTTTCTCACAAGCATCCGACCATTGGAACTTCACCTTTTTCTGAGTCCACTTGATCAGTGGGGCTGCAATTGATGAAAATCCCTCAAAAAATCTTCGGTAGTAGCCTGCTAGGCCCAAGAAACTCCGAATTTCTGAAGGATTCACCGGTCTGGGCCAATTCTTCACCGCCTCAATCCTCTGGGAATCTATCGTTATACCTTCGCTTGATACCACATGACCTAGAAATGCCACCGAGTTTAGCCAAAATTCACACTTGCTAAACTTTGCATACAGCTGACGATCCTTGAGGGTTCGCGGCACTATCACCAAATGAGTGGCATGCTCCTCCTCACTCTAGCAGTATATAAGAATGTCATCGATGAACACGATCACGAACATATCCAGATATGCCTTGAACACTTTGTTCATTAAATCCATAAAAGCTGCAGGGGCATTGGTTAGTTCGAAAGACATAACAACAAATTCTTAATGACCATACCGAGTCCTGAAAGCGGTCTTTGGGATGTCACTCTCCCGAACTCTGAGCTGGTGATACCCGAACCTGAGATAAATCTTGGAGAAGCACTTGGCACCCTGATGCTGGTCAAACAAATCATCGATCTTGGGTAAGGAGTACTTGTTCTTGACGGTAACCTTGTTCAACTGCCGATAGTCAATACATATGTGAAGGGAACCATCCTTCTTTCGAACAAATAGAACTGGTGCACCCCATGGAGACTGGCTCGGTCTAATGAAGCCCTTATCCAACAGATCCTTTAACTGATCCTTCAATTCCTTTAGTTCATGAGGCCATCTGGCAGGGAGGAATAGCCATAGGCTTCGTATTGGGTAATATATCAATACCGAAATCAATTTTCCTCTACGGAGGACAAAAATCATCAAGAAACACCTCCGAATATTCACATACCACTAGAACTGACGCTGGATAGTCGGGGTCTGGACCTCCACATCCTTAACCTAACTAGGTGGTACATGCAGCCTTTAGAAATCATCTTCTGGCCTTAAGATAGGAAATAAATCGACACCTTTAATTCGCGAACTACCCTTCCACTCAACAACTGACTCACCCGAGAAAATGAAATTCCACACATTACGGGTCCTACAATTAATCGAGCATAACATGCAAACAACTAATCCATACCAAGAATAATTTCAAAGTCGAGTCATGGCTAAATCTGAGGAGTGCGGGGAGGTAACGCCCATGCAACAACTGTATTTGAGGCATTCTCTGCTCTAGCTATGACCAAGATCACCAACAACGGTCGAAACTGAAAATGGTTCTTACAAGGTCTCGGGACTAACTCCAAGGCTACTAGCAAAGTAAGGAGTCACGAAGGACAAGATCAGCTCTCGGATCTAAGAAGGCATAAACATCAATATGAAGATGCGCAACATATCGGTGATCGATCTGTGAAGTCTCCACTGCTCTGAGCGCGACGCAAGGGCATAGGAGTGGTTTTGTATTGTCCACCACCTCCACTAGTCAATGCTCCCTACGGAACGGAGCAGGGATGGAGGCACATGCTACTATCTGGCGGTCTATGCGACTATCATCACCCTATCTAGCATATGGGCATGCTCGGTGCATGTGCCTAGATCTACCACACCCATAGCGATTATACGGCGAGCGAGGCACTCCTTGGTGTGACTCTTGCCACACTTTAGCGGTTGGAGAAGTATACTCTAACTTGGTGCCTCTCGATCCTCGATCCACGAAAATACTGCTCCTGCGATTCCGCTAGGTGCGGATGGAATACTAGGCGTGATGGTGCGGGTGCAGTGACCTCTTTGTGGGCCCGGTAGCCTTGGGACCTCTAGATGTAAAACCCGGCTTTCCGTCTTTGCCTCCCTCTCCCTTGCATCGGCCGCTCCATGTTGGGTGTACAACACTATGTGAGGAAATTCCATATCTTGGTGGAGCATGAGATCTGCAATCCTTGTCTAGATAACTAACCACACCACTGAATGAATTAGCTCACTGCGCCTCGAGTCATCACTAACTCTAGGGCATACTTTGACAAATATATGAACTCAAACGAATACTCCAACAACGTCATCTTTCCCTCGCTTGAGAGTTCCACAAACTTCAGTACTTTCATCTCGAGGGAAGAACATTGAGAAAGGCCATGGAACTCATCCCAACTGATAGGGCCGCTTCATTGCCACTGCTGTCCCTTCATTTCTTGTACCAAATATGAGCGTAACTCTTTTAGCTGATAAGAGGCTAAGTTAACACACTCCCCATTTTTCACCCCCATAACTGAGTGACCTTCAAGATCCCTTCAATAAACTTGTGTGGATCCTCATCCACCTTTGATCCGTGAACTCAGGAGGGTTCATCCTCAAGAAGTCTCTAATCCGAGCCGCTGCTGCATTGCCATTTCTGTAGGACCTGCACAACAGCCTGTGGTTGACCTAAACGATCAAGGCCTGCACTAACATTTGAATAGCCGCCAGGAAACTCGGCGTGGGCGGGCGGCTCTAGTGCACAGGGCTCCTAAGCAGTGGGGCTTGCTAGCTGACCATGGTCATTGCCATCTCTCAATGGCCTTAATCATTTTCATTCCTCCTTCCATTCATTCTTCTAGGATCCATAATTCTACAATCATGAATAACACGAATTAGAAGGATGGAAAGGCTTATCATCGTAGGACATAGAACATGAAAGAAGGGAATATTTCTAAATGTCTAAGTAGCCTCTTCTTCATAAGTGTGGTGCGCTTCACACCCATGAAAAGAATCTACTTAACACCTTTCATACACCCTAGGACACTTCAAACCTGGGCTCTGATACCAAGTTTGTCATGACCTGAGCGTACACCCGGTCGTAGACACGGGACAAGGGACCTCGAGAGACCCCAAGTCGACCCATGGTTAATGTATACAACTAATCTATACCAAATAAACGGAATGATAATGATAAAAACATAGCGGAAATGTAATCATAACAACATTAGAAGATACTAGACATACACATAAGTGAATACTACACATGGTTTGAAAGCTTCACCACAACATATGATGGGTTGATGGGACAGCATCCCCAACTTACCGAACATTCTTGCGGGCGATAAGATAACATAAAAGTCCTATCAAACAACCCTCGGAACATGGACTCACCAACAAGATGAAAGCGTGTAGTGAGAGCGACTAAGGGTGAGTGAACTGAGATCAGGACCTCATGAAGCGATACGAATAGAAGTATGCGGTCAATATGTGTAATGTACTAAGTATGCAAGGTAAGTAAAACGGACATTTAAAAGTAAATAAGACTCATAAGTAAACGTAAGAGAAGGACATCATGCATATATCATAAACTCCATAGAAAACATAAGGCTCAAGACTTTCAAATCATTCGAAAAGCATTCATAATCATAATCATAAGTAAACATTGTCAAAACATAACTTGAGCCTATAACATAAATATAATAGTGCATAAGACATGCGGATCAATGGGAGGACTCGGCATAACTGACACCATCATGGTAGATCCTTTAATGATGCCCCAACTATCTCACTCAAGTAGGCGAGCCGACACACAGTAGACACGTGGTTATGAGTCACAGGCGTAGTCCCTTTGAACATCGGGCTGCTCGGTGCTAGACAGAAACTCCCAAAAACATGCATATAGGCTCATACATAAATCAATAACATCATGCATTAAGATTCATTGGCTAAAATATAACATTTATCATCATTGATCCCTTTAAAACATTCTTAGAAAAGAATCATAGGCCCTTTTCATCGGCCAACATCATAAATCGATAAATGCGTGAAATTTGCTTCTCGTCATTATATCATTCTTCAACATGTGGCCATTTTCCAATACTTCATCATATTCAATTCTTTCAAAACATGCTCATAAACATGGATAACTTGAAAATCATGCTTTTCCATCATCAATAAACTCAAATTATAGAGTAATCATCATAAATCCTGCTTTCATGAACTTTCATCAAATGGGCATCTTGGATTTAAAAGCTTGAAACATGATTTAAAGAAAATAATAACAAAACATGCCCATCAATCATAATTTAATAATTAAAACTCAATTAAATCATACCCATAAAGAGAAATCACATTTTTCATGCATTTGGGTAAAACCCCATAGACTTGAATAGGAGGATTCATGATTTTAAATTGAGATTTAGGCATGGGTGGGGAAGAATTTCAAACATTTTAAAACCCTACATACCTGGGATGGATTGATATCGATGTTCCTTGAAAACCCACAAATAAATTGTGAAACTTGGGGAAGAAGACATTGAATCTCCCAAAGGATTTCTCTAAAGTTCTTGCATGAGAATGGGACTGCATAAAGGACTTAACTCCTCTTATCACACTCAGAAAACCTTAAAACGACGTAATTTAGGGTCTAAAAGCATGGAAAAGTTGGAAATTCCCTTAAAATTATTTCCACTGGCTTGTCCCAGAAACGGACCAACGACCGACCCAGCAGGTCGTGGCAACACTTTCTACGACTCGTGGTATTGAGTTGATGAGTCCATTGCCTCATAACACATCTCAGATCCTTACCACAACTCATCGGGACAAGTCGTTACTTCAAACCACTGGTCGTTGAATTGGCCAGTCATCAACTCCTTGACCAATCTGACTTCCCTTTCCACAAGCCTCACCATGACTCGTGGTGCTTCCAACGATCGTGGTCTCCATCCGTTAGATGCACTGGAAATCTCAACCCACAAGCAGCGACTTGAAACATGGTCGTTCCTCCTCACCACGAATCGTGGGATGCCCTATGATTGTTTCAACCCGCCGGCCCTAGCTCCAATCCTTCTAACAGTGAAGTAACAATAGCTCGTTGTTACTGACAACGAGTTGTTACACCTCCGTTGTCACCCGGCTCCCACTGAACCCTCATTCCATGACTGCTTTCGGCGACTCGTGGTATCCCGCCACACCAGTCGGAGTAAATCCATTACGCGATGTTTTGCCAATTTTTGCATTTTTCCAAATTAAACTCGGTTCTATTCTTAGGCCTTTCGGGGTATTATAATTACACCCTTCATTGGTGAAACTTTCAAAAACACTCAATCATAACCTTTGAATTCCAAGGCTCTACGCCGCACGTAGAGTAGGATTTAAGGCGACTACGAGGCTATCAACAAGTGATCTCGATAAGCTTTGCTTTCTCCTCACAGTGGATTATGTCTAGTCAATTAACTCTGATTCTCCAATCATGAACCAACCAAGCTGGGGATCTGCATTTCCGCCCTTATAAGGCTTTATAAGGTGCCATCCCGGATTGCCGAGCGATAAGCGTTATTGTAAGAAAATTCAATAAAAGGTAAATGCTCGTCCCAATTGCCTCCAAAGTCTAACATGCACGCGCAACATATCCTTGAACGTCTGAATTGTACGTTACGCACCTTGTCTATTGTTTGAGGATGGAAGGCCGTATTCAGATTAACACGTATTCCCAAGCCTTTGAAATGGCATTTGCCCAAATCTAGGTATGGTGTGCCCCTCTATCGAAAGATAGAAGTTGGGACACCATGTAGTCTAACTATCTCCCTGATATATAACTCGGCATAGTCTCGGCTGAAAAGGTAGTCTAGGCGCGCAGAAAATGGCTGATTTTGTTAATTTGTCAACAATCACCCAGATAGAGAATCAAATCTCGATACAGTAAAGATTACCTGTCACAAATTCTATATTGATTGCTTTCCATTTCCACATAGGCACCGCTATCTCCTATGTCAACCAGCTAGGTTTTTGATGTTCCGCTTTTACTTCTTTGGCGAGTTAAGGCATTGCGCTACAAATTCACTACACCCTTTTCATTCAGGCTCAGGTAAATCTCTTTTCTGTCATGGTACATCTTCGTGGAACCTTGGTGAAGAGAATAACGAGGTAATGTATATCCATGATCTTCTAGCGAAGTCCTGCCACATTTGGAATGCGGCGATATCTACATCTCAAGACCCCAGTCTTGATTACCTCGAAAGCTGACCTTCCTCTCACTTGAACTTTATCTACGAGGCTATACCCAGGTTAGGATCTTCATCTTCTTTGCTCTTTTACCTGCAGCCGAGAGATGATACTTGATATTACGAACCCAGCGCCCCTCTTGTCTCCACGAGTCTACTATTCGAGACGGCTAAAGCGGCTGCCAGATGCAATTCTAGGTGCACACTCACACATTGTTTGGGCCTCAAGTGCGCTAAACTACCATAGGTCTACGACTAAGGGCATCTTCTACAATATTAGCCTTCCCTAGGCGATATAAAATATTCCGTCATGTAGCCAACAATTCTGGCAAGCAGCAACTCTGTGAGATTCAACTCTTTCTGTGTAAAAATGTATTGGAGGCTCTGTGATTATCAAAATGTCCATGTACCCCCCCCATACAAGTAATGTCTCCAGATTTTAAGGCGTAAAAATACGCGATGACTCCAGTCATGAGTGGGATAGTTCTTTTCATGCTTTCTCAACTTGCCTTGAAGCATAGCGATTACCTTACCATGTTGCATCGAGACACACCCCTAACTCGCGCCCGAAGCATCACAGTACACTGCATAACCCTCTAAACTTCCGGCAAAGCTAGTACTAGCACTGATGCCAATCTTTCTTTCAACTCCACGGAAACTGTTCACACCACTTCAATCTGAAGTGAAATTTTAGGCGCTACGAGTTAACTGGTCAAAGGCACTAATAAAGTAGAAAACCCCTTTACAAATCTTCTATAATACTTAGATAGCTTAGGAAACTACATACCTCAGTTGGAGTTGTAGGTCTAGGCCATGTATTTACTCCCTCGATCTCCTGTGAATCTACCTGAAAACCAGCATCCGACACAATATGACCCAAAAAGGTTATCGAATTCAGCCAAAACTCACATTTAGAAAATTTTGCATACAACTGGCGATTCTTGAGGAATGGAGCCTTTGTTTGAAAATGATCTCGGTGTTTTTCTTTTGAGCGGGAATAGCAAAATGTCATCAATAAATACTATCACAAATAAGATCGGATATGGCCTAAAGATCTTTACATTCATTCGATCCATAAACACTACAGGAGCATTCGTCAATCCGAAGGACATGACTAGAATTCAAAATGTCCATACCTGGTCCGAAGGCTGTTTCAAGATATATCTCTCAGTCCTTTTTGGTGTACCCGAGGAACTTAATTCGATCTTAGAGAAATACTTCGCCCGTTGTAGATGATCAAACAAATCATCTATCTTGGGAAGCAGATATTTGTTCTTGATAGTGACTTTATTTAGCTACCGGTAATCTATACACATGGGGAGGGAGCCATCTTTCTTTCTTAAAATTAGAACGGGTGCACCCCACGGTGAAGTACTTATCACGATAAAGCCCATATCCAACAGATCTTTCAGTTGTTCCTTCAATTCTCTAAGCTCAACAGGAGCCATTGGGTATGGAAGGATGGATGATTAAATTTGATAAGGTAATAGGTTAATAGAAAATTGATTTCCCATGCTGGGGAATACTAGGAAGTTCATCTAGGAACACATCTGGGAAATTCATTGACCTCTCTTTTGGAATGGGTAAAAAGTTGGGGATTACGCTTGGACATCCTGAACCACGACAATATGATAGATGCAACCCTTTGCTATCAACGGTGTGTTAGTAGAATCAGACGTTATCTTTGTTCAATTTACTAATTGACCCCAATAACTATCCTACGAGCTTCTAGGGTCTAGGCTCGACAACATAACGTCGATTCTACTAACCTGCTTGAATTGAAGAATAAAGGAATTTCTATGAGCGCTCCTAATGTGTGACCCACTTAACACAGTGCTCTTTCTCCACGAGAGATACTACGGTATAATCTATATATTTTCTAGCGGCTAACGGAGACTTATACAGCCATAGTCTCTTGAAACGACTAATCAAAGCATATCGGCCTTTATATACCGACGACGGAGTTAATTACAACATGTCTAATCAGAATTTATAGTAAAGACTATACGCAACATATGGGATCATTATTTCTACTCGAGAATTAAAAGTTGTAACAATGTATGATGAGAATACTTGTGAGGCGTTAAGCCTTACATTTTATGTTTGTCGTTTCGAATATGATGAGTTTCACTTAGATTCGTCAGCTCTTTTAAGCTGTAACCATTATATTGTGAAAGAGATGAATTTCAATACCAAATTCGACGAAAAAGGATAACTTTTTGATACAAATATTGATGACACTTTAACTTAACAAAGCACGGCCGAAAACATATTATTTCCGAAAGTTCGAGAAGGGAGAAATGCTTACATGAAACCTTTGATCGTATAGAAATCAGTTTGGAGAAATTCTGACAGCCTTGGCTCAGCGGGGTTACGATTTTCCGGGCGAATTTTCTGAAAATAACCGTAGTAATGCTCCCGAGGGCTTAGACTTCAATACCCAAAGTTAATTTGAATTTGGACGGCGTTTGGTAGCATAATCAGACGAAAATCGTTGAAAACCTCGTAATTACTCCCTCTGGCCGGAAGCTACCTTTGGAAAATGACTTGAGATTAAGGGAGGGATTTGTATATATAACATGGGAGGAGTGGCGGTGCCTCGCACCTCCCATTGGAGTACGCCACCTGGCGCCTGGCGCCTCCCATTGAGGCTGCCATCCTTGTGCCTCGCCTCCCATTAAGGCAGCAAGCCTGGTGCGCCACTGCCAGGTGCACTGCGGCTGGCGCATCACGCTGGCCTCGTGGCCTAGTCTTGCCCGACCTTGCTCCCGAACTTTTTCAGCTATACGTCAAGCTCTTCTTACTCATCACAAATCCACATGTACACTTACTAATCATTGAGAATTTTACGGGATGTAACATCCTCCCCCCTTAGGAACATTCGGCCTCGAATGTCAACTTTAACTTACGAGTCTAACTCTTTCAACTATTATCTCGGAAAATTTTTGGCGAGTCTCCTTATAGTATGGACTCTACGAAAATCTTGAAACACGAGAAACGTCCAACCTGCGCATTTCATATGACACTATCAAAACTGTTTCTCCACAAGATTATAATCATTGAATAGTATTGGCAACATAAGCAATAAAATAGCAGCTAAATGATAACATCATCGAACTATATTATAATCTGGAACAAGTGGGGATATCTAGGGCTCCACGTCATCCTCGGTTTCCTAGGTCATTCCTTCTTTTTCTTGTTTCTCTACAATACTTTGATAGAGACCACATCGAGTAGTCCTTAACTGCGAACTGTTGATCTAATAGTGTATTGGAACCTCTTCGGTAGGTTAATTTACCAGTAACTTGGAACGTCCTTAACTGGAACAATTTGGGGCGAGCCACCTATACCCTTTAAATAACGTTGACATGTGAAAGCTAAAAGGTCAGGCTCTAGCTACAGAGCGGTCAACTCGTATGCCCCAGTCCAACTACCCTTAATTTACCTGCTTCAAGTCATCATATAGGGGACTTACATTTCTATCCATTACAGGTCTCCGGCATCGACATGTGCTCTGTTAGCTATTTGTTTGGATACGAGAGGTTATACTTAAGTTGGCATGTGTCCTATTACGTTACGCGCCTTTTCTAGAACTTAGTTGCAAATTGCGCCTCTCTTTCAGAGTTTATTAAGTGCTTGGGCTCCACGCAACCCAACTATTTCTTGAATATTTAACTTGGCATAAGACTTAGCTGCTACATAATTCCATCGGTGAGACACAAATTTGATCCATTCAAATGAGGTCAAGTTACACTTGGTATGAAATAACCTTGTGGGCTGTATTCATGTCAATTACCCTCACCAATTGTAGGCATGGCCACCTCTGATTTAGCCTGACGGTTCCTACTATTTTGTCTTTCTGGCCTATCACGGGCTGTTTGCGATGATTCAATGATATCATACGTGCTCCCATGCCATCGGTAGGTCTCTCTTTTTGACACATTGCGTTTCCGTGCGGAAGTATGGTCTTCTAATCAAGTTTGCCACCACAGGAATATAGAGTCGACCTCTGGGTCTTATGACTTTCGCCCCTTATTATCTTAAAGGCCAATAACTTCCCTCTTTTGGGCTTTGTCTCTAGGTTGTAGGTTAGAACCTGCAGTGTCGGCACTCTTTGCCTTCTCAGCGCGAGCTTACCCGAGCACACTAGGTTACAACTTTACTATCTCTTAATTGTCAGCCCGATGCTTAGTTCTCAACATTGTGTTAATCCTATGCTCTATCAACCTGGTGGTGATTCTGATTTCCCCCAAAGTTAGGTATTGAGTGCCTTCCCCTTACTTTCATTGAAATTTGAACTTTGGGGTTCCTTGGCTTCTGTCTCATATTGTCAAAGATATTGCTAATTAAATCTACCGACCTGCATTCCCTCTGACCGCACTCAAGCCCGTTTCGTTCATATGATTTCTTCACCCTCGACATAACCAACTAAGGCCACAACCATTATTTTGCAGGTACATTCTACTATCATTAACACGCTGCGGCAAAATCGGTCTAATTATGACCTGAGCTTTACTGTTGCTAGGGGTTTATCGTGTAGACTCTCACATGTACTTTGAGTGTTCTTGGAAGTCTTAAGCTGCTCTCTGATTTACTCACGGTGGAGGTCCTAGACAATTTTACTAAAATGCTAGGGGTCTCCCACCACACTTCCTAACACTTTCCGGAGTCAACAAATCCAACCTTCCTTTGCTATTACTGCAGGAAACATCACCTCATTTCTTACGCTCTTTGCTATATTGAAAACAGAACTGGGAGGCGGGAATAGCCATTTCTTACTAAATGGGGCCGAGGTATGGAGCATACAACATTGAAGGGTTGGAGAGGTGAGAATCACCAATTCCCTCTCTTTCATACCCTTTAGGTAATCTAATGTTAAGTTTGTCTCCCTTACGGATTTGTATATCTAATAGATAACTCGACTCGTATATACGCTATATACGACCTCCTACTCTTAGGTTGTAAAAAGAACTGGGGATGGTGTTGGCATATCTACTACCTTATGAGATTCCTGGTGCCCCAGGAAGATACTAAGAAAATTAAAAGACATTCGCCTTCGTCCTCAAATTGGTTGTCCCCCAATTATGGCATCACACTAGTAGCCTTTCTATACATTTGTAGCTCATGGCGGCTGGCTGGAGTCTATTTTATATCAGCCTTATCCTTGAAAGACATAGCAATGAAATCTTAGGGACAGCCCTTGTACAACTCGTCTCTATATCACGATTTGAGGAGAAGAAAGGGTAACCATACTATTATGTCTGTAGCCTTCCTGCTTATAGAATGCGGTGCACAACATAAGCAAGACTCTACTAGACACGACTTGCAGACTCCCTAGGATACGAGCTGCTACGATACCAAGTTTGTCACGCCCCACCTTGGGAGGCATGTTGGCCCCCTAGAGCCACTGCCGGAATCTGGCTAACATTAGGCCTATGCACGTGCGGGTGCCGGGGCTTTGCAAGTCAATTCAAGAAAACAAACTAGCTATATCTCGGTTGTAACCACGACCTCCAGAAGCCTCTAGGCCGCATAGCCATGCCAAAGAAAACGGCTAACCAACAAGAACAATAACGAGGGAATCCTAAACGGGCCAACCCAGGACCACCATGATATCTAGTTATAACTAAAATGAAAATCGGATGCTATACTAGGCCAAAACGTAAAATAAGGGCGTACGTGGGCCCCACACAGCCAACAGGTAAAATAAGACGTATGTGGGCCCCACGGCCAACAATAGCTAACTAGCGACAATTTGTAGTCTTCAAGCATCTAAGACCTTAAATAGTGGTCATTCTGGGACCCCAACCTACCCGAATACTTATACAAATAAAGGCGAATCTCTACCACTGGCAACCACTGAATGAAAAGCACAGCCCAAGCGGGTTGACTCAGGCATTTTGCTCTTGAAGGCCACACGAACTGTTGTCTGCTCTAAACATGTAGGCAAGTAATGCAGCACCCGGGGAGGGCCAGGGGAGGGCATCAGTACAATATGTAGCTAATATGTAAGGCAGTAAATAAGCTAATAAATACTGGAAATAAATAGAGAGAGAAGGGAAGGAAGATTTACCTGTAAGCTTGCTTATTCGTAATATGCATCTAACAAAAAGCTAATTGTACGTGAGCTAAGACTGTATGATTACACATTCATAAACTATAACTGGCAGGCAAGAATACAAACAAGAACCTAACCTGGCCCTCATAAGCCTGGAAGGTACAAACAATATACAAAAACCTATCTGGGCCCCCATAAGCCCCCACAAAGTACAAAGAAGTCCACTTTTACTATCTAACTATTAGGATTGTATGTATACTGTAACTCGTGATGGCCTTCGCGACCTCGATCTGATGGAACTCAATATGGCCCTCGCAGCCTCAGTTCAATGGAACTCAGTATGGCCCTCGCGGCCTCAATAAATGGAACTCAATATGGCCTGCACGACCTCAATAAATGAAACTCAATATGGCCCTCGCGGACTCAATAAATGATTAAATATGGCCCTCACAGACTCAATAAATGAAACTCAATCTGGCCCTCGCGGTATCACTCAAATGGTTTAAGACATCATACTGCCCCTACAAGCACAACCCTATAGGCAATAACATGTAACGCCCAGGCGTTGTAAGGGATAACCAACCTAGCTAGGGTAATTCTGATGAGGGTTACTATGTTGTCACTATCGTCTCGATGCTATTCATAACAGCTGACCGTGATAGGTTTACTCTAGGATACTTGCCCTCTACGTAAAACGACTGTGGGGCTGCTACTCGTCGGATATGTTCCTGAGCAGTCAGCTCTAACCTCCCATAGGTAGCTTATTACAACTCTTAGCCTGGAGGTAATACTGTAAAACTGTGGTTCTAGTCCCTTGGACGCTAACTGAGTCTGTTCAGATTTCATATGCCTTCTTTGGGAGATTCCTAACCTCGTAAGTGTGTTTATCTAGACTTAGCCGTTCCCGGCAACTTGTACCTGCATATCTGACAAGAGTAGGTTGTGGCGTTGGCCCCATATCTAGCTACTAACAAAACTTTCCCCCCGTTAGGGTATCTACTGTTCTATCAAGCTGATACAACTGAGGTGGTGCCCTGAGTGATTTGTGCAATAAGCACCACGTCGACTAAAGCTATTTGTCATTGGCAATAGCCATTATGTGGCGGACTGACCTTCAACTCTCCAGGCAACTCCGGTGGCACTAACTCTGGGGTGCGTCCATACTCACATAATTCTGGCCCTGGAGCCATCAAGATACACCAACGGTCTTTAGGCGAGCTCTACTAACAATACAGGCGCTGAACTAATTATTATATGGACCGGCTACGCCTATGCTGTTCAATTTACTAACTCAGCCCCAATAACTATCTACGAGCTTCTAGGGTCTAGGACCTACAACATAACGTCTGATTCTACTAACACACTGAATTGAAGAAAAAAGGAATTTCTATGACGCCCCTAGCGTGTAACACACTTAACATGCTCTTTCTCGACAAGAGATACTGCAGTATAATCTATATACATTTTATAGCAGCTAACGAGAACTTATATAACTGTAGTCTACTGATCGCAGCTAATTGAAGCATATCTAACCATTATATACCGACGACAGTTAATTACAACATGTCTAATCATATTTTACTAGTAGCGACTTTCTGCAGCATACAAGCTCGTTATTTCTACTCGAGAACATAAGTCATAACACTTTATAAGGAGGATAACTTGCTGAGGGTGAAGCGTTACATACCTTAGCTGTCGTTTCCCGAATAAGCAATGAGTTTCACTTGGATTCGTCAGCTCTTTTCAACTGTAACCATTATACTAGGAGAAAGAGATGAATTTCAATACCAAATTCGGTGAATAAGGATAACTTTTGATACCAATATTGACTACACATCAACTTAACAAAACACGGCTGAAAACGTATTATTTCCTGAGAGTTCATAAGGGAGAAATGCTTACTTGAAGCCTGTGATCATATAGAAATCAGTTTGGAGCAATTCTGACAACTTTGGCTTGGCGGGGTTATGATTTGCCGGGCGAATTTTATGAAAATAACTCCGTAGTAATGCTCCCTGCGGGCTTAAACTTCGATACCCAAAGTTAATTTAAATTTGGACAGCGTTTGGTAGCGTAGTCGGACCAAAATCGTTGAAAACCTCGTTAATTACTCCCTCTGGTTGAAGCTACCTTTGGAAAATGAATTGAGATTAAAGGGAGGGACTTATATATATAACATGGGCGGTGGCAGGGGAGTGCCTCGTGCCTCCTATTGAGGCTGCCACCCTGGCGCGTTGCGCCTCCTATTGAGGCTGCCCTCTTGGTGCCTCGCGCCTCCCATTGAGGCAGCAAGCCTGGCGCACCGTGCTGCCAGTGCACTGCAGGCTGGCACATCGTGCTGGCCCCTCGCGGCCTAGTCTCTCCCAACCCTGCTCCCGAGGCTTTTTGCATATGTGTCAAGCTCTTCTTACTCGTCAAAAATCTACATGTACACTTAAAAATCATTAAATTTTACAGGGTGTAACACGGGATCAAAATTTGAAGTTGGCTAAGAATTGGGAAAAAGTCACAGGACGGGTGATGTAACGAATCGTGGTTGGAAACCATGGGTCGTTGTTAGCAGTTGTTGTAAGGAAGGTCCAGGTGTCAGTGGAGACAACGGATGATGTAAGGACTCGTTGCATGGAAAAACGAGTCATTGTTTGCAATCGTAGGAAAGGCTGGACCTTGGCAGTTGGGGATACCACGGGTCATCCAATGACTCGTGGTGAGAAGTGACGACCCGTGGTCACCAGCCGTAATTTGGTTGTCAGATTTTCCAGTGGAGGTAACTGATCGAGATCACGACTCGTTGGTAGCAACCATGAGTCGTGGTGAGGCTTGTGATAAAGGAGTTCAGGTTTGTGAAGGGGCTGGCAACGGTCGACCTAACGACCCATCGCTTGAAACGACTCATCCTGTCGAGTCATGGGAAGAATCTGAAAGCATGAATTGTGGCAGTGGATCTGACGACTCAATACCACCAGTTGTGGTATCATGCAACGACTCGTGCGATCAGTCGTTGGTCCGCCCAAGGCAATTTTTCAGGAAATTTTCATTAAGGGTATTTTCAACCATTATATCTCTAAATCCCTAAACTACGTCGTTTTATGTGTTTTTCTGGGAATTATAAGATAGGTTAACTCCCTCTTGCATAAGCCATTCCTATGCATGCAAATTAAGAGGATTTTAGAGAGATCAAGCATAGTTTCAAGCTTTTCCCCTATCAATTCTCCATTGGGCATTCAAGGATCTCTAGAATATGATCTTACCCAGGTATGTAAGGTTGCGAATGGGTGTTTCCATTCACACCCATGTCCATTCTCTATTAATTTATGAAAATCTATCAAAAATCTCATGGGGTTTTGAATCCAATTTTGTGAAAATCTAATGATTTATTAATGAGTTGTTATAATTTGCGAATTACATAATATTTTATGAATCTTGATCAGATTTTACAACAATTTTGCTTATAAAATTATTGATTTCAGTTTCTTCTAAATCAAGCCTATTTAAGCATGATCTATGATGAATCGATTTTTGATCTTCTCTTCAGTTGATGATATTTACAAGGCCAGTAGGATATTATTTTAGATATGGATTTATCCAATTACCCATCATGATTTGATGAGTTACAAGTTATATGTATGATCTACAAGTATGAATGAAACCTATGATTCATGAATTATGTTATGCCCGACTCACGGGCCTTATGTTGTGGCTAGTTCACGTATGTACAAGAATGTTTATGATTGTCCTGATTTAACTAGCCCATGAATTCATGTATGTTATACTATGAGCACTATATATTTTTTGGGAGTGGTATCAAACACCGAGTAGGGGGCCTAGGTTCTGCCCCGGATCTCATAAACTACGTGTCACCATAGGTATGTTGGGGACCTCCTTTGTGACTGTTCCTAGCCTAATTGGCCTTTTTAATGGTGATATCACACTTTCATGGTCCTACCCTTGGCAAGGTATGGACACCCTCCCGACTAGGGTCACAAGTCGGGCTTCATGTGTGCTCATATGGGGTATGTCGGTTAAGAGAATCTCCCACTGTTCCTCATGATTTATGCAT
>JACEIK010011981.1:2014-15148 GCA_018107945.1 Datura stramonium | reverse complement strand
TTATACTTACAATAATGATTGGAAGAACCTTCACTTGATTAATGCAAAATTCGGAAGAACAACTTTACAATCGTCTCAAAATATGTCTTCTCAAATTTATTGTAAACTAATAACTCCAAGACTAAAAACTTCTCTAAAAACTTCCTAGTTGAAGACTTGGCTACTTGAAGACATCCTCTAAAGCTTGACTATTACATGAATATAAAGGGGTATTTATAGTAGTAGATTTATGTTTTCCTTGTTCCTTGTTGAATTTGACTTGGACTTGATGTTCCTTTTCCTAGTTGAAGTAGGAAATCCAATTTTTCTCCGTTTTAGGAGCCTTGCGCATCGCCCCAGCCACTGCCGCATTGCCAGTTGTGGAAACGGGTCACCTAACGACTTATTGTGCCTAGGAACTAGTTGTTAGGCCCCTCGTGGTCTAACTCCTTCAAATTTCCAGTGTACCTTACGGTTGGTTCCAGTGATCTGCCAACAAGTCGTTTAGTCAAGTAACGACTCATTATGTCTTTCGTCATATCCACTGGTTACTTTTTCAATAATTTCTCTCACAGTCTTCACGAGCGACTTCACAACTCGTTACCAGATGTAATGAGTCATTCTCTCAACGCGTCAGGTACACTGTTTCTGCATCTTCCAAACTCAACCTTTGCCCATGACTTCAGCTTTTTTTCATCTTCATTCCTTAAGTCTCAAATACATTCAAATCCATCCTTTTTAGCCTTGAAAACATCTAATCACATGCGTTAGCTAATTTTCATAAATATATAACATAAACACATGCAAACATACATAATTTGTTCTCAAAACATAGTAAAGTACAGGTAAAATATGTTTATGAAGTGCGTGAGTACGGCCTTCATCACACACCTTTCTTCCCCAAGATTTAGAACCCAAAATCACCATTGTTGGTGAAAAACTTGAATTGCATGTTTTGGATTTTATGAGCTTAAAGTCTTAAATTTTACCATGATTGTATGTTATATTTGTTGGGTAGCTTGATTCTTGATTGAATATGGTGATTTGAACTTGTGGGGATGATGGGATAGGTGAATTGCATTCTTGAATGTTGGTGGGTAGGTGCATTAATTGTAGGAAAAGAAAGTACATGAAGTTTTGAATTTTTGAATGTGATAATTGCTTGAGTTGGTGAAATTCTTGATTAATTCATGTTGAATGGTAGTAAATTATTTATTGTTAGTTGATTGAATTGAATATTGTTACTCCATTACATGAATTACTTGAATTGTGAATTGGAGAAGGAAAGTGAGAGGGATAGCCTAGATAGTGCATTCTTGATTAAAAAACTAAAAGCTAGAAGAGAGTTGAAAAGAAAGAAAAATTCATGAACTCGGTGTAGTATGAGTTAGTGAATTAAATTGGATTGTTGAGATTGGATGATGAAGGGGGAAGTCTTGAGTACCCTATTTGACAAATTCTCACATATACGCTAGAAAATTAAGTGGGGTGAATTTTTCACCTTCCACACTTAATTAGTTAGCCATTTTGTTCACAAACTAATTTTGTAAAGTTCTTGATTTTTTTCTTGATAGGTACCATGGTACCAAAAGTAAAGGAGGTAATTGTAGTTGAGAAGAGCCAAAAGATAGGTAGACCAAGAAAAACGGAAGCTAGTTCCTCGGCTCCCAAAGTAGGCCCCGCAAGGATTTCAAAGCGAAAGCAGTTTAGTCTCATGGGATTACTTGGTTTAACACTCAAAAAGAATCCAAGTATGAAATTGATAACTGGATAGATGAGAGCCGCTTGGCACTTGAGTTCCCGTCTATTCGGGAAAAGATACGTGAGTTGGGAGCTGGCTATATCTTCAATGAGCCAGAGAGGTGCAATCTCACTTCGGTGAGGAAATTCTACGCAAATTGGGACACCTCATTTAGAGAGAGTAGAAAGGTCAAGGTCAGAGGACAGATGGTGCGATTCACAGCTAAAGGTTTCAATGCCTTCTTAGAGACACCTGTAGTAGACCCTTCAGAGTATTTCATCTTATTAGAGAAGCCTTCATACAGAGACATCTGCCACACTTTGTATGGTGAGCACTCATCCGCCCAATGGGTGAGGGATCAAAATGGCACCCATTCCACACTTGCATTTTCCTATTTGAATAGGGAGGCAAAGGTGTGGGTGAAGTTGGTATGTGATGTCTTTCTCCCTGGGACACATTTGATAGAGGTGACTCATGAGTGAATTGTCTTAGTGTACATGTTGATGAAGGGGATACCGATTAATCTTGGTGCTGTAATTCATCACAATATGAGGAGATCACGAGACAATTATAGATGAAAATATTATCATGATAGTCTCTTGACCATGTACTTGAGGGAGGCAGGTATCGAGGAGGAGGATGCAGACCTTGCTTTACCTTTGGCAGGACATTTGGCTGGACAGATGATAAACGTCACAAAGGTGAAGGAGATTGCCTCTTCCGCAGGCCCCTCTCTTCCTAGTCATTCTCCCTAGTTACCCCCTTTGAGCCTAAAAGCCTTATTCTTTCTTATCCTCAATAATAGCTTAATCCCTCTTTTTGTGAGACTTTAGACTTATTGATCCAAAGTAGTATTAGACACTTTGAGATTTGAAAGTAAAAGTCCACGAAGTATAATGTTAAGGGAAAGAGAAAAGTTGTGGTAAGAAAAGAAAAGTGAGAAGAAAGGGTGCCTATAAAAATTATGTTGTCTACTTGCTGTTATGGAAATAAAAAAGAGTGCTTTAATTGCAAAATCCTTAGTTGTTCTATAATTAGAAAACTAGCAGCTAAGTAATGAAAAAATGGGGCATGAAAAGAAAAGACAAGGGTGAGTAGAGGAAAGGTGAACAAGCAAGGAAAGAGGTGGTGGACAAGTAAAGTGAAATATGTCTTAAAAGTGCTTAGGGTGGTATTCACTATAAAATGAAATATCAATCCTACCCGTCCCTTAGCTGACATTACAATCAAGAAAAGTCCTTGTGATCTTAATCTGTTGAAGTAATTAGGTAGTCTTAACGTACATGAAGGGCAAGCCTATGATATGTTGCATATGTGCATTACATCATTTGTGAGTGTGAGTGTGCCTTACTTATTATGTTTCATGTCTTATATAGATGAAGTTGAGAGAGGAACATCACTAAAAGTGAGGGGCACAAGAAGTCTAATTCGGTGTACTACGTGTTGCATGTGTCACACTTAATCATGTTGGTCCTTTGTGTTAAAAAGATGAGTCATTTATAAATGTTGTGTGTTCTTGATTGTGTAATCTTTCTATGTGCTTTGTTGAGAATTGTTGAATGATGATAAACCACTCCATGTTTTCTCCATGCTAGTTGGTTGAGTATGAGTTGCTCCATGTCAAGTGTGATGGTGAAACATGATTTTAGGTATGTTTTAAGGATTGTTCGAGGACAAACAATGGTTTAAGTGTGGGATGGTGATATTGGGCATATTTTTATACCCATTTTCAATGTTTTTACCCATATTTGATCATGTTTTGAACTCATAATCCTTTAATCATGCTTAAATTCATTTGTGTGTGTGTTTTATATGCTAACAAATGAGTTGAGTTGATTTGAGCAGGAAACTAAGAAAATGGGCTCAAAATGATGCAAGGAATGAAGATTTGAGGATTTAATGGGTTTGGTGCTATGGTTGGCGCCCCGCACCAGCCCTCAAACTTCAGAGAAAAGAATCTCAATCTAGTGCTATGGTTGGGGCGACGTGCAAGATCCTATCTGGAGCTGAAATTGCTGGAAGTTTGACTAAGTCTGTGGCGAGATAGGAGGGCCAGTGCGTCAAGGTCATTCTGGGGAAAAAAAATCTGATTTTTAAGCCAAGTCTTGAAGGGTAGAAGCGTCATTTGAAGTCTCATCTCAAAATATAAGCCTTAGATCGTTTGTTACGTAGTTTTTGACTTCTGGGAGTAGTCTTGAACTTCTTTGAAGCAGTCTTTACTCATTTTTATTCCGTAGTTTATTCATGAAAGCTTGTAAGCCGTTTGGAAGGAAGAAAAGGTTCTACAACTAGGTTATCTCTTCTTAACTTTATATTTTCGCATGATGATGACTAAGTATTTATTTTTCCGCTTGTCTATGAGTGGCTAAACTCATATTCTAGGGTTTGTGTCCATGGTGAATGGTTGATTGTTTGACAGACTAAATAAACGTAGCTTTGATTCTTATTTTATGGTTGTTTGTGTTTATTTGTTTTAATTTATTATTTATGAGATTGATCACCTTGTAAGTAATTCGTCGGCTTTCGGTTGAACTTGGGAAAGGAAATCAAAAGGGTTAAAAATAAATACAGAATAGAAATTCAAAGACCCTTGACCCCATTGGTGATAGGATAGAAGTTATTGTTGAGGATAGGGATATACCCTTCTACCATGTTTAGTTGAAATACAAGTAGGCATAATCTTCATTTCATTATTCTCCTGTGGCCACAGGGATATAGGTGTTAGGGTTCATGAAATAGTTCTTGGATGCTAGGGATTGTAACTTGCAACTAACAATCGTAGAAAGAATCATGCTAGTTTAATTATGTCTGAAAAACTTAACCTGAAGCCAACCAAGTGCCATTGCCCTAGTCTGTTATCATTATCGAAATAAAATCAAGCTTGCATTCGTTTTAGTTAATTTTTACATTTGAAGTTTTAGTAGTTTAATTTTCCTAACCAATCTTCATTTTACTTGTTTCGTAGATTAGTGAAATCAAAGTACAATCTTATAATGATTTAATTGACAAGTTCCCGTGGGTACGATATCTGGAGTTAACAATCCTATATTACTTGATGACCACGTGCGCTTGCGTGCACTGGGGCGACATTAGTGGTAGAGTAATCCAGGTGGTCCTCCTTGGTGTGAGACCTAGAGACACCCTGTGATTCTCCCTAAAAGTCTGCAAGTCTCGATCTTTTCACTGCTCTCTTTTAGTCCTCTCATCTTCCTATTGATCACGTTCGTGCTCCCCAACACTCTGAGTGAGATCCTATATCTAAGATGTATCCACACCCTCCTACATCGAGGCTATAATACAGGACTCAACATACTCTGGCACCAACCCAACCATAAATTAGTGTATCTTAGCCTCTATAGTGTCAAAAAAGATGGACCATATCTAGATAATGAGTCAAATCTGAGCCCATACTCTCGCACACTCATACTCCCTTGTCAAAAGGATAAAAACTGATCAACTCGGGCCTCTGACACTTTAATCGGCAAATAGTGATCCAGAAAAGCATCTGAGAAAATTTGTCCACTTAGTTGGAGGTGCATCTCTACTTCTGAACCTCTCCCAACCCTTATACCATAGAATCACTATATCACGTCATATGAAATCATCCAACTCTACAACCTCAACCAATGATGCATGCATCATTTTGAAAGTCTGACATATTTTATCATAAAATGTTTTACGGATCCTCCTTCACACCATTCCTTGTAAGCTCTAAAGTATTTCGTGCTAAAAACTCAGGAGTCTTGGAGCTCCCAGATCCCTCGTAAGATCCGACACCTTCTAGTACCCAAGCTCTGTGTTGAGTAGTCATCAATCTAGTCAACAAATGTGCACATTCTTAATGTACTAGTCTATAGAAAACATAGTTGGAAAAGGAGGTCCTGTTGCCTTTAGAGTCTCTTTAGGTGGGGGAATAGGTGGAAGGGATAGATATGAAACCTCATCTTGAGCCTCAGATGGATCATCTCAATATGCTGTTATCACACCTTGTGCGTTTAGAGCGGAGCTGTTGGTAGATTTCAAATATATGAGCCTAGTTTTATATCTACACGTGTGCATCGAGTGAAGGTAGGGAGACGAGTGAGCAAATAGCCGACACAAACTAGTGGGGATCCATATTAGCAGCATGGCATACTGTAGCTCCTTCGTGTTGGCGGCCATGCAAGGAAGGTGGTTGGCGGTGGCTGATGATGTGCCACAGATTTACGGCACTTTCGACGCTTAAAACATAAAAAAATGCTTGTACTTAGGTATGTTTATACATATATGAGGTTCTTTTATCTTGATTTTAGGGAAATCAGGTCCGGGAATTGGATTATGGAAAAGGAGCTGAAACAGAGCAGAAAATGACTTGTTGTAGGTCTCAATATGAGTCGTACCTGACACCTGTAGCATAAATACAGAAAAAATGCACAAGTGCATAGCCATCCTACGAGTGACAGTACAAGCTGTACCATCTAGGACCGAGCCGTACTGAGTGTTCATGATTTGGGATACAGAAGATGGGCACTTGCTAAACCTAGTGGTACAAGTTGAAAACATGAGCCATGATGGTAAGGTATGAGTTGTACTGGCAGACTCGTGGTTAGATTCAGAGGGTCGGGTATTTGGAAGATTCAGGGTACGAGATGATTGCACAAGTCATACCGGCATGATACAAATGTAACAAAAACCCCTATAAGAAATATCAGAGATGCCAAGTTTCAGAAGTTCAAACCACGACAAGCTCCTACGACTCGTAGTGTAATTGTACAAGTCGTACCAACCTATAGACCTAAGAAGATAAAAGCTACAGATTTGTATTACAGAAGCTTCCTACGACTCGTAGTATCATGCTACAACTCGTAGGACGACTCGGCAGCAGAGTCCTTATTAAATTAGGAAAGGATTTCATTAATTGTATAAATACTTTTAGGTTATTTTCCTTAGGAGAATTCTATACTTTTGAAGTGTGTTCGTAGTTTTTGGGTTTCCTAACTTCTTGGAGAGCAAATACTCGAATACTTTGGCAGAGTTAATCATTATTCTTGGTTTTTGACAAGTTGATTGTGCAATTGATTCTTGGATTTTTATTCCATCAATATTGTAAGTGTTTACTTATGTTTTCTTCTATGAAATTTGATTTTATTCTTGCAATCATGAATGGCTAAACCCTCCACAACTTGGGTTGTGAGAACCATGATGGATGAACAAACTAGGGTTAACATAAAGTGATTTTAAACCAATACGAATGCCTATATTGTTATTTTCATCATGATTAATGTTTCTTAATATTGTGAAACATTAGGACTAGCACGATTCTCTTCTTGCTTGAACATAAAGAAGTAGAGATTAGGAAAAGAAAAGAACAACAAAGCCTTGAAATTGAGTTTCATTGAATAGATTGAGCTGCGGCTGCAGGAGAGTTAGTTTGGAACTATTGATAAAGGTTAAAGTGAAATTGCTCATGAAACCTAATCGGGTGATTGAGTAGAGTCATCTAATAGGGATAAATCAGTCATTTAGATGAACATAATTTATCAGTTCTATAGGCTAATGTCATGACTCGAAAATAGGCCCAGATGAGACACGGGACAAGGAGCCTCAAAAGGCTCCAAGTCAACCCATGACACCAACGTACATCTAACTCAATCAAATAAAGTGGAAGACTTAACATAATAAGCATAGAGGAAGTATAATCATAACATAACATCGGAACCTGAATTCACTTCATACATGGCAAGCTAATTACTACATACAGTCTGAAAGCCTCTAACATATCTGATGGGTTGATGGGACAACACCCGCAACTAACCTGACAAGTTTGAAACTGAAAATACAAGATAACTAGTAACGAATGGTCCTCGAGAGATGAGGACTCACCATGAAGCTGGATGCTAACTCTGGAGAACTGGTTAGTGACGGGGCTGAGTCTGAAGATCAGAGACTGTATCATAAAACGATACATCATAAAGTATGTGGTCAGTACGTGGAATGTACCGAGTATGCAAGGTAAGTAAAACGGACAGTTAAAATATATAAAAGTTCATGAGAGTAGGACAACATGATCGTAACATAAATATCATAATGCAAACGTAAGGATCAAGGTTTTCAAAACATTCATAAATCATTCATAATCCTAATCATAAGAGAAAAGCTTTATGAAACATGACTTGATCCAAAGTATATAATCATAACCATACATAAACCATGAGGAACAACGGGAGATTCTTATAACCGACATACCCCATATGAACACACATGGAGCCCAACCTGTAAGCCCCTAGTCGGGAGGGCGTTCGTACCTTGCTAAGGGTAGAACCATGAAAGAGGTGTGAAATCACAACAGAGGGCCCATTTGGGTAAAGGGGATAGTATCATTGAGGTCCCATCGTGGCTACGTTGGCGTGTAGTTCTGAGACTCGGGCATGCTTGAACCCTGGGTCTACTCGGTATTAAATACTACTCCCAAAACATATATAGTTCTCATAGGATAATATACATAAGATTCATAGGCTAGTTAAAATCATGATAATCATAAGCATGCTTGAAATACGTGAACTAGCCATGAAATTAAGGCCCGTGAGTCGGCCATAATCATAAATCATAAATCATGTTCATGCATACTTGTAAAACATGTATATACTTGATACTCATAAATTCATGATGAGTATTTGGGAGAAATCATATCATGCATCATAAATCATAATGGGTTAATGAACATCAAAATCAAAGTAGAATCATAACTTAATTTAGCATGAAGCATACATAATTGGGCATAGTTTTATAGAAATTTAAATCCATAAGTTTATCATTGAAAAAGTTGAAAAATCTGCCCATGATTCATAGAATATGAATTTATGCATGAAGGAGATTAACCCATAGATAGATTATAAGGGTTTCATAAGAATTGGGATAAAACCCCATAGAATTGTCAATAGAATTTCATGAATTTGAGAGAAATTGGGCATGAGTGTGAACAAATTCACCCATTCATAACACTACATTCCTGAGAAGAACTGATTCTACAACTCCCTTGATTGCTCAAGGAAGAATTAAGAAGAACTTTGAATAAATTGAGCTTGATCACCTCTCTAGACTTCTACACTTGCATGCATGAATAGGATGAGCTTAGAATGAACTTACCATATTAAAACTCACTATTCACAGATTAAAATGATGTAGTTTAGGACCCTATGGCTTAGGAATGATGAAAATACCCTTAATGAATTTCCTGGAAAAACTGCTCTGCCAGTGACCACAAGAGTCACAACGGACCGCTACTGACTCCAACGGTCCGTGACACCCCTTGTTGTTACACCCCTGAATCATCTCCAACAACTCATAGCTGCCAATTGTTGTCACCACTACCTTAACCTGGAATTATTCCCAACGGGCACTTACAATGACTCGTTGCTCCCAACAATGAGTCGTTACGTGATCCGTTTCTTTATCCCTGAACCTGAACAACATCACAATGGCTGACATCCAATGACCCGTTACATCGAACAATGGGTCATTCCTAGACACGTTACCTGCAACTCCAGTCCTGCAGCACCTCACCACGGACACATCTAACGTGTCGTTGGTCCCACTAACGACCCGTTCTGAGAAGGATTTTCAGATTTCAGCTATCGTTCACTTTCAAATCCTGGGTCTAGTCTTATGAACTTTCAGGGTATGATAATATCTCCCCCTTGGGAACATTTATCCTCGAATGTTGAAAATCATACAGAAAAGAAGAGAAACACAATCATCATACTCAAATACAGATCATATAAGCTGAAAACTGACGGAATAACTGACTCCGATTTAAACTACATGACTGAACTGAATTCATGAATCATATATACATACTTTTACATGAAAGAAACTGAGGTACATGAGCTGAACATGAAATTGAATACAGTTTTAGGGCAAAAACTGATACCTCAAGCTGGAACTGAGCTGGATAGGGAATAGATGTGGGTATCTATCCATCATATCCGCTTCAGCTTCCCACGTAGCTCCCTCAAAATGTTGATTCCTCCATAAAACATTAACTGAAGCTACCTTTTTGTTTCTTAGCCTTCGAACCTGAAGATCCAGTATTTCCACCAGAACCTCCTCATAACTAAGGCTGTCTTTCACACCTACACTCTCCACCGGAACAACTAGAGCTGGATCCTTCAAACACTTCTTTAAAAGTGATACATGAAAAACAGGACGAACGGAAGCTAATTCCAAGGGCAACTCCAATTCATATGCCACTTTGCCAACCCGTTTCACAATCCAATATGGGCCAACATAACGGGGACTGAGTTTTTCTTTCTTTCCAAACCTCATCCCTCCCTTCATGCGAGACACCTTTAGAAACACCCAATCATCAACATCAAACTCAAGTTCCCTCCTCCTCACATCGGCATAGGACTTTTGGCGACTTTGAGCTATTTTCAACTTTCCCCGTATGAGCTGAACTTTCTCCGTGGCCTCATGGACTGAATCTGTTCCTATCATCGCAGCTTCACCGACTTCACACCAACCAATAGGTGATCTACACCTCCACCCATAGATAGCCTCAAACGGAGCCATCTGAGTGCTGGAATGATAGCTGTTATAATATGCAAACTCAATGAGAGGAAAATGATTATCCCAACTACCCCTTGAAGTCAATCACACATGCTCTCAATATGTCCTCGAGAGTCTGAATAGTTTGCTCCTCCTGACCATCCGTTTGCGGGTGAAATACGGTACTAAAATTAACCTGAGTACCAAGTCCCTTTTGAAACGACCTACAAAACTGAGAGGTAAAATGGGTACCTCTATCTGATATGATGGATAAGGGCACTCCAGGAAACCGAACTAGCTCTCGGATGTATAGTTTGGCATAATCCTCTGCGGAATCAGTGGTTTTGATCGATAGAAAATGAGCAGCTTTGGTCAACCTGTCCATAACCACCCAAATGGAGTCATACTGTCGATGAGTGCGAGGCGACCCTGTGATCAAGTCCATATTAATCTCATCCCACTTCCAAGTAGGTATAATGATGTCCTAAAGCACACCTCCTGGTCTCTGATGCTCTACCTTCACTTACTGACAATTTGGACACTTAACTACAAATTCTGCGATGTCCTTCTTCATGCCATTCCACTAATAGACTTCTTGTAGGTCACGGTACATCTTGGTGGCACCTGGATGTATCAATTATCTAGAATTATGAGCCTCATGCAACATCCAATTTCTCAAATCACCAACGTTCGGGAAACACAAGCGACCCTGATATCGAAGCACACCATCTCCCCCTTGGTAGAAGACCTCTACCTTCTGATTCTGAACGACTTCCTTTAACTTTACCAAAATAGGGTCCTCCTCTAGTCTAGCTTTTTCATCAGTCACCAAGGATCCCGTTTTGAACTATAACATTTCCATCAGTCGAGTCAATCAAATGAACTCCCAACCGTGCAAGTTGATGCACATCCTTCACTAGCTCCTTGCTCCTCTCATCTACACGGGAAACACTTTCCATAAATAGCCTACTAAGTGCATCTGCTACTACATTGGCCTTACCGGATGATAAGGACACTCATATCATTATCCTTGAGAAGCTCTAACCACCTCCTTTGGCATAGATTTAGATCCTTCTACATAAACACATATTGTAGGATCTTATGGTCTGTAAACACATCTACATGGACCCCGAACAAATAGTGTCTCCATATCTTCAAGGCAAATACCACTGCCACTAATTCAAGATCATAGGTCCGGTAATTCTTATCATGAACGTTCAGCTGTTTGGAAGCGTATGCCATCACTTTACCATGTTGTATTAGTACACAACCAAGGTCGATTCTAGAAGCATCGAAATACACCACAAACCCATCGGTACCCTCAGGTAGGGTTAAAATCGATGCTGAGGTAAGCCGAGTCATCAACTCTTGAAAGCTCCTTTCACAAGTATCCGGCCATTGGAAATTCACTTTCTTTTGGGTCAATTTGGTCAATGCCGAGCGTTTACGCCTGGGGTGTAGATATCAGGAGTCCTACGAACTTAGACACAACTATAGTCAGGGGCTGAGCGGGCCCAGTTGCAGACCCAGGGGATCGGCATGACGTTTATACCTGGTAGTTGACTCAGTATGACTTGGATAGGGGTATATAGATTGAGGTGTACTCACTAGGGCTAATGGGGGCTCAGGTGGGATTCTGTGCTGATTGTACCTTCCGGCTTATGGGGGCCAGGTAAGGTTTATGCTTGCTTTAGTTACTGATAGTTAGATAGTAAGACACCTCATTTGCCAGGTATGAACCCTACCTTCCTTATTATAGTTATGTTTAGTCCTGATTTCACTACCTCAGTCAGCTTCAGTCCGTTTTCTTTACTTCAGTTATTGTCAGTTCTATTTCTTACTTTCAGTCATTTAAATTTATTACTTTACATACTCAGTACCTGTGGTACTGACGCCCTCTTCTGGGGTGCTACATAGCCTGCAGGTACACAAAGACGAGGAGCAGGTCCCTCGTAGTTCCAGTCAGTCGTACAGAGACATCAACTCCTTTCTTCCGAAGCTTGTGTGATAGAGGTTTACTTCTTTTGTTTGTACAGTATGGGTAGGTCGGGGCCCTTTCCCGACCATCTTATTGCTCCTAGAGGCTTGTAGATTGCATTACTTCCCTGTGGTTAGATGATATCGGCCGCGTGGAGCCCATATGTGTTTTTGACTATGTGTGTTTGCCGTGTGGGACCCTATTTATCTGTTGGTTGGTGGCCTTGTCGGTCATAGCTCAGTTTAGCATTGGCTTTCACTTTCCAGTTAAAACTAGATATCATGGTGGCCTTGTCGGCCCGCATAGGACTCCCTATGTTTGTTTCTCTCTGGTTAGCTGTTTATTTTTACAGGTGGCTATAGGCCTTGTCGGCCGGGGGTTGTATTTATAGCCTCTATATAGCCCGTTGTTTTCTTGATTCCAGAGTTAGAGTCAGCCCTGCTCCAGAGGTGCTTAGGCTCAATCAGCTCAGTAGTTCAGGTCCTAGACGGGCACCAGGTGCCAGTCATGCCTCCTAAGGTGGGGCGTGACAAACTTGGTATCAGAGTAGGTCGTATCCCAGGGACTCTGCAAGCCGTGCTAAGTAGAGTATTATCTATGGATGTGTTGTGCACCACATACCATAGGCAGGAGACTGCAAGGCATGATAAGATGGTCTTTCTTCTTATTCAGTCGTGCTATAGAGAGGGACAGTATAGGGTTGAGTCCGTAAGTTCATTATACTCTTTTGCTTGCAGAGTAATGTCGGACCAGCGACACCCTACGACAGGCTGGAGGCTAGATGTAACAGCAGGAGAGGGCACCAGCAGGGTGCCTCAGCCTCGGTCAGAATCGGCCCGATCTGAGGACGATACAGAGGTATCATCTCGACCTCCCCAGCAGTCTCCACCACGTCAGGAGCCGCTTGGGA
>JACEIK010011980.1:0-10970 GCA_018107945.1 Datura stramonium | reverse complement strand
GATGTGGAGGAAGAGGCCATGGACTATATCCCGCAGATGGATTGCTGGCCCAAAAAGTCACCAACTAGGTGAACCAACAGGTGGTTTCGATGAACACCAACGGGTCTGCAGTAGCTGCGAGAGTGCAGGCTTTCACCCGAATGAACCTTCCATCAATCCAAAGTAGGGGAGGACCCCCAAGAGTTTGGTGGATGAAATCGGGAAGATTACCCGTATTATGGGTGTCGGCTCCTCCGAGAGTGCCGACCTGGCCGCCTACCAGCTTAAAGGGGTAGCCTAGGTTTGGTATGAGCAGTGGAAGGAGGGGCGACCAGCGGGAGTAGGATCAGTGGAGTGGGAGGAGTTCAACACAGCCTTTCTGGATAGATTTTTCCCTCGAGAGCTCAGGGAGACCAAGATAGCGGAGTTTATGAACTTGAGGCAAGAAAATAGAATAGTGGAGGAGTATGCTCTGGAGTTTACCAGGCTATCAAAGTACGCTCCGGAGATGGTAGCCGAGCTAAGGGCTCGCATGTTGGAATTCATGAACGGAGTGTCGAACCTGGTTCTTAGGAGTGTAGAACAACAATGCTGATTAGAGACATGGATCTCTCCAGTCTGATTGTCTATGTGCAGCAGATTGAGACCGAAAAGCTAAAGGATATGGAGCGAAAGAACAAACGGGCAAGGACTGGCCAGTCAGATTACGGTCATCAGAGGTCTGGCGGTGGTAGCCGCCCACAGCAGCAACTGTAGAGGGACCTAGAACCCAGTTCAGCCAGCACCCCTACCTTTCGGTCTCGTCAGGACTGAAGGGGTGGAGCATATGGCTCTCAGTTTCAGAGTTTCAATGCCGGGAACAGGTATCCAGCTTGCCCCAAGTGCGGAAAGAATCACCGGGGGTGTGCCTTCAAGGCAAAGAGGGCTGTTTTGGGTGTGGACAGCTTGGACACAGGCTCAGGGAGTGCCCATCAGCAAGGCGAGGTAGATCTCAATCCACCACATCAGCATCCCCAGCAGGCCGACCAACTCAGCAAGCCAACACATCAGGTACAGATAGCGGTCAGCGCCAGAATCATTTCTATGCTCTGCCTTCCCGTTAGGATCAGGAAAACTCACCTGACGTAGTTACTGGAATGTTACGTCTCTTCCATCTAGACGTGTATGCCATCCTAGATCCAGGAGCCACTCGTTCATTCGTGTCTCCCTATATAGCAGTCTAGTTCAACATCAGTCTGGAGGTCCTCTCAGAACCATTCTCAATCTCCACCCCAGTTGGCGAGTCAGTTAGAGCAAGCCGAGTGTATAGGAACTGCCTAATCTTAGTCCTGAGTAAAGTTATTCCAGCTGATCTTGTAGAGTTAGACATGGAAGACTTTGATCTTATTCTCGGCATGGATTGGTTACACTCCTGCTATGCCTCAGTCGATTATAGAACTAGTTGTCAAGTTCCAGTTTCCAAATGAACCAGTGTTAGAATGGACGAGCGGCAGTTCATCGCCTAAGGATAGGCTTATTTCCTACCTTAAGGCCCATAAACTCATCTCCGAGGGATGTATATATCACCTAGTTCAGGTCAAAGATTCCAACTTTGAGACCCCAACTATCCAGTAAGTCCCTGGGTTAGCAAGTTCCCAGACGTTTTTCCTGAGGAGCTTCCCGAAGTTCCCCCTAAATAGAAAATAGACTTCCGAATATATCTCCTCCCAGATACTCAGCCCATCTACATCCCTCCTTATAGAATGGCTCCAGTTAAGCTTAAGGAGTTGAAGGAGAATTTAACGGATCTTCTTGACAAGGGTTTTATCAGACCCAGCATCTCTCCCTGGGGTGCTCTAGTGTTATTCGTGCGTAAGAAAGACGGTACCCTCAGAATATGCATAGATTATCGTCAGCTGAACAAGGTCACAATCAAGAACAAGTATCCCCTACCCAGAATTGACAATCTGTTTGACCAACTTTAGGGAGCCAGTTGTTTCTCCAAGATCGATCTCAGGTTAGGGTACCATCAGCTAAGAGTCAGAGAGTGTTACATACCGAAAACAGCTTTCAGAACTTAGTATGGTCACTATGAGTTTGCAGTGATGTCCTTCGGATAAACAAACGCCCCAGCATCCTTCATGGATTTAATGAATAGAGTCTTCAAGTAGAATCTGAACATGTTCTTCATTGTATTTATCGCCGACATTCTAGTATACTTCAAAAATGAGGAAGAGAATGTCAATCACCTAAGATTAGCATTACAGACACTCAGGGACCACCAGTTATTCACCAAGTTCAGCAAGTGTGAATTTTGGTTAAAGTCCGTGACTTTCTTAGGTCATGTGGTCTCGGGTGAAGTAATACAAGTAGACCCTCATAAGATAGAAGCAGTGAAGGATTGGCCCAGACCTACCTCTCCTACTGAAATCAGGAGTTTCCTGGGTTTGGCGGGTTATTCCTCTATAGCATCTCCTCTAACTAAGTTAACTCAAAAGAAAGTGAAATTTCAGTGGTCGGACGAGTGTGAGAAGAGTTTCCAGGAGTTGAAGACTCGACTCACTACTGCTCCAGTTCTGACCTTGCCAGAAGGAATAGATGGATTGGTTGTTTATTGTGATGCTTCCAGGGTTGGACTCGGTTGCGTTCTGATGCAGCGGGGCAAAGTGATAACCTACGCCTCCAGACAACACAAAGTTCATGAGAAGAATTATCCAACTCATGACTTGGAGTTGGCAGCAGTGGTGTTTGCGCTAAAAATATGGAGGCATTACTTATATGGAGCTCACCTAGATGTATTTACGGATCACAAGAGTCTTCAGTATGTGTTCAGCCAGAAGGACCTAAATCTTCGTCAGAGAAGGTGGTTGGAACTACTGAAAGACTACGACATGAGTGTGTTGTATCACCCGGGCAAAGCCAATGTGGTGGCTGATGCCCGAAGCAAAGTGTCTATGGATAGCGTGGCTCATGTAGAAGGAGGCAAAAAGGAGTTGGCGAAGGATATTCACAGGCTAGCCCGGTTAGGGGTGCAGCTGGTGGATTCAGCCGAAGGTGGGGTGGTAATGCAAAGTGGGTCAGATTCATCCTTGGTAGTTGAAGCTAAGTCCGGACAAGATGAAGATCCCATTCTACTTAAACTTAAAGAACCAGTTCTCAGAAAGGAGGATGAGGCTTTCTCTAAAGAGGGAGATGGTGTGCTCCGTTACCAGGATAGGTTGTGTGTACCGGATGTTGGTGAGTTGAGACAGCAGATACTGGCTGAGGCACACAGTTTGAGATACTCCATTCACCCTGATTCTACAAAAACGTACCGCGATCTGCGGGATATTTACTGGTGGAATGACATGAAAAGAGACATTGTTGAATTCGTAGCCAAGTGCCCTAACTGCTAGCAGGTTAAGGTGGAACACCAGAGACCAGGAGGTATGACTCAGGATATCAGTATACCCACATGGAAGTGGGAAGAAGTAAATATGGACTTCATTACGGGTCTATCTTGGACTCGTTGGCAACATTATTCAATCTGGGTGATAGTAGACTGGATGACTAAGTCAGTACATTTCCTCCAAGTCAAAACCACAGATTCAGCTGAGGACTATGCTAGGCTTTATATCCGGGAACTGGTTAGACTTCATGGGGTGCCATTATCATTATCTCAGATAGAGGTACCCAATTCACCTCTCACTTCTAGAAGTCTTTTTAGAAAGGACTAGGTACCCAGGTCAAGCTCAGCACGGCCTTTCACCCGCATACCGATGGACAAGCTAAGCGGACCATTCACACCCTAGAAGATATGTTGAGGGCTTGCGTGATCGATTTCACGGGCAGTTGGGATAACCACTTGCCTTTCATCGAGTTCTCATACAACAACAGCTACCACTCTAACATTCAGATGGCCCCATTTGAGGCATTATATGGTAGGAGGTGCAGATCTCCCATAGGGTAATTTAAGGTTGGTGAAGCTACTCTAATAGGACCAGACTCGGTTCACAAGGCAATGCAGAAATCTCAGCTCATCCGAGAAAGGCTGAAAATAGCTCAGAGCCATCAGAAATCTTATGCCGATGTGTAGAGAAGAGAGTTGGAGTTTGCAGTTGATGACTGGGTATATACCTAAAAATTTCGCCCATGAAAAGGGTGATGAGGTTTGGCAAAAAGGAAAAGCTCAGTCCCAGGTATGTGGGACCCTAAAGAATTCTGAGGTGAATCGACAATGTGGCCTACAAGTTAGAACTACCTTCAAAATTAGCAACCGTGCACCCAGTCTTCCATGTGTCGCTACTAAAAAAGTGTGTTGGTGATCTAACATCAGTGATGCCATTGGACAGTGTGGAGATAAAGGATAGTCTCTTTTATGAAGAAGTTCCAGTTCAGATCCTTGACCGTCAGGTTCGTAAGCTGAGAAACAAAGAAATCACTTCGGTGAAAGTTTTGTGGAGGAATCGGCTAGTTGAGGGAGCCACATGGGAAGCAGAAGTAGACATGATGGCCAGATACCCTCGCTTGTTCTCTCCTAGTTCAGTTTCAGAATCAGGTACTAAACCCCTTCTTAGTACTCTACTCAGTTCCGTACTCATCAACTCTATTTAGATTTCCTATATGCATCCTAGTTGCATCAGCTCTGTTAGTACGGTTAAGTCAGTTTGAAGTCAGTTACTCCTTCAGAAATCAGTTCATAGTCTCAATTTTTGAGAATTTTAGCTCCCTTCCTAGTTTCAACCATCATTCGAGGACGAATGATTCTAAGGGGGAGATATTGTAACACCCCGAAACTTTCCTAGATTGGACTCAAACACTTTAAGAAAATGCAGAAGGAAAATCAGAAAAAAATTCACCTCAGATGACTAATACAATGGGCCATGGTTAGTACCGACGGACTGTTGTATGAGCCGTTAATGCTCAGCCGATCCCTCCATCTGAGAAACAACGGGCAGAACAGAAGACTCGTGAAAGCTTCCAACAAGCCGTTGTTTCGCACTCGTTGCCAGGAGCAGTGGCCTAGACGGGCTGACAAAATGGGTCGTTGGATCTTCCAACGGACCGTTGTATCGGTCGTTGTTTGGAGGCCCAGTTTCCTTACCCATTTCAATGAAAGGTACCAACGACTCATTGGTACTTCCAATGACTCGTTGGTACTTTCAACGGGCCATTTTTTGAACCAACGACCTGTCCTAAGGTCCGTTGTTCAGGGTCAGGCAGTTTTCAGTTCTTTCTGGCAGGGGTATTTTAGTATTTTTCCAACTTTTTAATCTTGAAACCCCGTCGTTTTGGGTTTATATAGGAGGAAATTAAAGGGTTAGAATGACCTTTTCCATTCATTCCTCTCAACTCCCTCAAGAACAGAACGCAAGAACTTCTCTGAAAGCACAGAGCAGGAGCAAGGGTTTGATATTCTTCTCAGTTTTTCTCAGGGATTTTCACCAGGGTTTCTTCTACAGGTATGTGGGAATTCAAAAAGGAGATTTTTCTCCCCTTGCATCCCCAAAAACTCTCTCTTTGTTCACTTTCAGTCCTAGCCCTGAGTTTGTGAATTTGAAGATATTGTTATCGTTCTTTGATTAATTCATGTGGAATCCTATCCTATGTTAATTGTAGCTATTTTCTACCAATTTGTAACTAAAATGCTGCTTGTTACAGTGAATTAGAAATTTAGCCCTAGCTCTTAAAAAGTCAGAAATTTGAATCCTGTTTAAGCATTGAATTCTTAAGAATTGCTTGCCTCTTTCAGAGTTAGGGGCTCCTATAATAATTGTAGGTGTTAGAAATTCAGTTGCATGTATGTTTGTTAGATTCAGTCAAAAAGACTATATACTCTGTATTACTTAGAATTGTAAGTCTAGCCTCAGTCAGATTTTAGTAAACCTCCGGGTTAACCAGAATAATGTTAGCTGATCAGTTTGACTATAGAATTTCTCGAGGTGTCAGTGGTGCCTCTCAGTTATCAGAATCAGACTCAGATTATAGTTTATTGGTCCATTAGGTGGTCATGACATTTCATTTATATACATTTATAGATTTGACCGGCCCCAGGACCCCAGTTTAGTTTACAGTTTGTTCTTAGACGGTTACAACGCTTCCATATAAGCAACTCTAACCAGTCTAGAACCCAGTTTCAGAATCTGGTCCGATAAGACTCTTAGGGTACTTTTAGTTATATGTCCCTAACTAGTCTTGGACCTCAATTTCGGGCTATCAGCCTAGCAGTTTAGTATAGATTTCCAGTGGGAGTAGGACTTAGCACCGAGAGGACCGGGGTTCCAGTGCACCCAGGTTCCCGGAGCTACGTTGCCATCATAGGTTATAGTTACAGATTATTGGCCTAATTGGCCCCAGACTTTTGTGATCACCCAATTCATGCCTTTATACCCTGGCTAAGTATATTGGGTCCTACCGGTAGGGTGTATACATCGAACTCCACGTCTAGCTCACATGGTTATATGTCGGTTATAGACTCTCCCACTAGCTAGTCCAGTCCAGTTTCAGAATATGCAGCTCAGTTCAGTTTCAGCTCTATCAGCTTAGCTCAATTTAGTACAGTATCTCAGACTCAGAACTTTTAGACTTTTGACCACCAGACAGGGTCATCTTGACCATCTCAGTTTACTACAGATTGTTCAGTTCAGTTATCTGTTGGTCATTGCATGTCTTTTCAGTTCAGTCATCTATATATTTATCATTATGCTTCTCTCACTTACTCAGTACATTCAAAGTACTTACGCATATTTTATTTTGTATCATGTTATGATATAGCCGCAGGTTCTCAGACCCAGCGCCGTTAGCCAATTCGTTCGGATCTCTCTATGAGTAGCAGCAGTGTGAGTCCTCATATTTCGAGGGCATTATATTATTTATTTCAGTCTTCTTTATCATTTTCAGTTAGACTTAGAGTTAGCTAGGGGCTTGTCCCAGCAACTTCTCAGTTAGATGGCTTTCAGACACAGATTTGATTTCAGATCCTAAGATATTTAAATCGCTATGTTCAGTTTTCAATTTTTATAAAATGCCTTTATGTTATTATTTCAAATTTTCATTGTGCATGTTTTACTCAGAATACCAGTGTATGATAGACCAAGGGTTGACTTGGGGTCACTTGTGACTTCAAGTACCGTGTTACATCCAGGGTGTAGGCCGGGGCATGACAGTATTGCACGAAGTGCAATCTTTAAGGGCATATTGCGGTTATCTGTAAAATCTTGCATATAGAACTTAGATCGGCTCCTAATAAGGTATTTGAGAATAATGTACAAGGAGTAGGGGAGATACATAATAAGCAAATGCAGTTGAGGAGCAACAAACAAAATATATACTCATCAAGAAAGCTCTCCAGTGGCAAGATAGTGGGTGATCAAACCATTTGGAAAGAAGTCAAAAATAAAAAAAAAGCTTCAACAATGACAAGGAGAAGAATATACAAGACACACAACAAACAACAAATTCAAATAATGGGATGAATACTTCTAATAAATTTGAGTCTCTAATCACAGAAGAAACTAAGCATAATAAGGAAGGAAATAAGCAAATTGAAGAGGCTACAATTAACTCTTTTACATACACTGAGAAAGTAGTACAAGAAATAGTTGACTTATCACCAGTCAAAATGTTTGAACATCAAAATAGTGAGGACAGTACACAGAAAATGATCATTCCCCAAAATAAAAAATAATTAATTGAAGATTATTTTGGGAAAATACTCAAGGAGAAGGACTTAACAAAATGGGGTGATATAGTAGAAGAGGAAGGAGAAATTACAGAAGAAGAGTTATTTGAAGTAGAAATGCAAAAAAAAGTTATGAGAATCTGCTAACCAGAATACGAGCTTCAAAAATAAGATAGAAAACACGTAGGAGGGTCATGAAACTAGGAAGAAGATAAGTAAGAAGAGATCCTCAGTACGTCAAATAACATCAGTAAAATCAATACTGAGGAGACTAGCAGCCAGGATCAGATCGTGAATGGAATTGATACTTAACCTCCAGAGAAAGCTTAAGAGCAACTTGTAATAGTTGTAAGTAATACCAATCAATCCAAATTACATCTGCTGAGAAAGGAGTCTCCAATAGGGCTCTACATGATATATGTTCACATAAAGGGGTTGAGGTTAACAATGTCAAAGTAAATATAGAAGCTAACCCTGAAGTAGCAATACAGTAGAATCTGGAGAATGTAATTAAACTTACATACATATCTCCTAAATCTACGAAAGGGAGTAAAAAAGGCAAGAAACACCAAATAATTGTCTTCCAACAACCATCAGGGGTTGTTACAAGAAGAAAAGCCATTAAATCTTTCGTTAAATGAAAAATAAGGCTATAATTTAGAACATTAGATCTGTCAAAATACAATAAGTTTTTCATAGACTTCAGATGATCCACATATATCACCAGTTTTTTTATAGCTTTAATGGAGCCTTTTCTGCTAGTTAGACACATTCAGAAATATAAGAGAAGACTAAATATGCCTATTGATGGTGCAAACAATAGTGGGGAGATTTAATATTTTGTGGCAGATAATACAGAGGTGGAGATTATATTAGACTTAGATCAGCAAATTACTCTGAAACTGATATTCTTGAATGATAACACTTTATAAGTACTACTCAGTATGCTAATGAAGGACTCTCAACATGGAATAACATTTACCATCTGGCCAAAGGTATGAATTGTTCATGGCTTGTGGAAGGTGGTAAAGAGGAAAAGATTAGAGGTTTGCCTTTAAGTACTCAAGACTGAGAATTTTGCTTTCTGTGTCAACTCTTCTGAATTTTTTGATGTAGATCTAAGGGTAGTCCATTTATCTGGTAGAATAGGAGGAATAACAATGAATGTATTATTAAAATATTAGATAGAGTAGTAGTCAATCGATCTATGCAGGAGAAATTCGACTTCATAGAAGTAGAATATCCAAACAGGACTGGTTCTAATCATTCTCCTTTATTTATCAAATTGGGTGATGTCAATTATGTTATCAAGAGTCCTTTTAGGTTATTGAAATTTTGAATAGAGAATGAAGAATTTAAGAGGTCAATGATGAACACTAGATTGTAGATTTTGTAGGACTTCTTTTCTTAATTTTCAAACACAAAGTGAAGAAAATTAAAAAGATTTTGTCAAAATTGAGCAAAGATAATTTTGGTGACATCTTCAAACAATGGATCATAAGGGAGAAACTGGTAAAGATTAAGAAACAGTTTTTTGAAGAAGACTCTTCACCAATGAACAAAATGATTTTGCTATAGTCCCAAGAAGAATTGAAAAATGTATTCATTATGAAAAGAGCATTGGAAATAAAAAGTCGGAGTTACTTGATTTGCAAAATGAAACAAAAATACTAGATTTTTCATAATTTAGTAAATGGTAAAAGAAAAATGGTACAGATCAAGAGGATACATAATACATAAAGGAAGTGTCATGATCTGAGTCTAGACCCTGGAACCGACCGGGGACTTAGAACCACGAACGGTCCCAAGCTAACCCATGGTACTAGCATGACACTAAACACATACTGAATAAACTGAGCGGAAGCTAAAATGATACTTGAATATTTAACTAAATAAGTCTAAAATTAAATATAAATGTTTAAGTTTGAAAACATATAAGTAAGCTGACCAGGATGAATAGATAACTATGTCTGAAAGCCTCTAAACTGACGAGATAAAGGGACAGGTCCCCAACTAGCTCTAAAAACTGAAACTAAGATAATGTCACGATCCTAACATAGGCCCGGATCGAGACACAGGATAAAAAACCCCAAGAGGCTCCAAGTTCACTCATGGCATGAACATAACATCTAGCTCATTCAAATAAAATGGAAGATCAACATGAATAACATAGAGGAAGTATTAACATAACATAACATTCGAATACATGACATAAGTCTAAAGTTGAATACAACTATGTCGGAAAAGCCTCTAATACTGACGAGTTGATGGGACAAGACCCAAACTAACTCATATAGTCTAAAAACTGAAAATATAGAACATATATGAATAGAAAGGCCCTCGCAAGATGAGGACTCACCAACTTTGATTTCGGGAAGTACTAATGCTAGAAATCTGGTTATTGGCGGGACTGAGTCTGGATATCGGAGCCTGTATCATAAAATGATACAACATAGAGTATGCGGTCAATACGTGGAATATACCAAGTATGCAAGGTAAGTAAAATCATTAAGAAAAAAAATCATAAATCATGCATATTACAAAACATAACCAAGATAATATTCTTAGAGTAGGGCTTGCGTGCTATTTTCTGAAATCATGACCTAAACATAATTGAACATCATAATTGAATCGAATGACCCAAAGCTAAAAACTGATAATCATAAGTAAAACTAACCATTGGGTCAAACCTGCTGAAAACATAATATCATGAATGATAAACATGCATAACTGAAATCATGAGGAATAATGGGAGACTCGTCATATAATCGACATTACCACGATAGAGCTTACGTGGTCCTGATTATCACACTCAAGTTGGCAAAGCCTTCCAAAGCTTTGCCAAGGCTAAGGACGCTACCATGATATCAATATCAAGCTCAAGGCCTCTTTTGGGCAGGGGAAGCTCCAAGGGAGGTCCCAAAGTATATAAGTAAACCTACGTTGGCGCGTAATTCTGAGGCACAGGGTTGACTGACCTTTAGCCTGCTCTGTGCTAGACACTACTCCCAAAAATATACATATGCTCTCTATAATTTTTCAATGAAGCTGAATCATCGTCTAATGACGAAGCTGACTCATAACATGCATACAAAAATATAAAATCATAACTTGAGGAGCCTTTGCTCAAACCATACTACAAGCTGAAAATAGTAGAAGTCTAGACTCCAAAACCATATGGTAAGCTAAATCATAAAACATACTTGATCATATGGGCTTTCCCAATACTTACACATGCTTGAAATCAACTTGATTCACTTTGAAAACATGAACATAGACATGGGTAATTTGAAGTCATACTTTCTTCATAAACATTTTATCATACTTAAACATATATCTCATGGATCTCAAC